>JASDQU010752621.1:19663-36593 GCA_032191745.1 Picea mariana | reverse complement strand
GGAGACTAGGAGGTTTAATGGCCTAAAGCCGACATAAATAAAATAACATTACTAATCTAAATTACAACTAATGGCCTAGAGCCGACATAAATAAAATAACATTACTAATCTAATATGCCCCAATTAAGTGGTAATGAGCCAATATTAGGGCTTAACAGTGGGCTAGGTCAAGCTCACACCAAGATGTAGGCACTAAACTAAATTACAAGTTATAGAAAATTGTAGACAAGAATGCAAGCCTCAAGGGACTCCCTAGGGCTTGCTACAATGCTAGAATGATGAGAGAAGAGTTGGGTGTTATTACCCAACCAAGAGAGACCATCCTTGTGTGTTTTAAGACCAAATTTCGGCAGCACATTCCCTTGTACTGGCGAGAATCTGCAAAAAACAACAAGCTATTGCTTGCTGGAAATGCTTCAAAACACACAAAAATGTCAAAGAAAATTTCTGTTTTTACACAAAATTTTTCTGCATAAAAATTTCAGCAAGTATAATGATTTATTGACCTATTCTAGAGTGTTAGCAAACCAAATATTTGATATGATATGAACAAAAAATGAAAGTAGAAAAGCTACGAGGCTCAAAGTAGGCTATGAACGCAAGCTTCTAGCTCAAAGCTAGCCTTGCAAACCCTTGAGATAACCTACAACTCATGAAACAAACTGTGAGATAAGAGAAAATGTGAGTGAAATAGATAAATAACACAAACTAATTTGTAATACCTACTACTTTACTCACATATATCAACAACTACACTATTGCAAAATCTATCCAAGCAAACTAGTTTGCTTGGGAAATCTACTCTATATCTCAAAGAAATTCTCCAAAAGACACAATATCACCTCAAATGATTAGATGTACCAAGACAAATCTTTGCTACACCAATGTCCTCCAAAGCTCTTTTATTAACCAAGTAGGAAGTTGCAGTAACTAGTTGCTACAAGTTCCTCTCCAAGAATGAGAGCAAGAATGAATGAAGCAAGATGGGAGAGATGAAAAGTGTGAGGAGAGAATTTGGTAGCATAACAATAGCTCAAGAGATGGTGAAGAAATGAGGGTGAGAGAGCCTTCATTTATACTTGGAGAGGCAAAGTTACCCCTCTTGGATCAAAGCCAAGTGTCCACCACCAAGCATTTGTGAGGATCTCAAGGAGGGGGGCGCACTTCTACGGTTTGGGTGAGGATTGATGAGGTGGAGATGAGGTGGAGGGTGTGGGCCATGTCCAAAGGGTGATGTGGAAGGCTTGGGAGGGCGCACCCAAGGAGAGAGGGCCCCACACATCAAATTATTGCACTTTCTAAAGTTTTATCATKAAGGGGAGCGCAAATCCCCTAGGGGGGCGAATTATTTGAAGTGGGTAATATGTCTAGGGGGTGTGTAAAGRTTAGAAAGGGGTTTGGGTAGGTTAGGAATGGGTTTAATCATCATCTCCCACCTTTACCTCAATCATTTAGCTCAATTTTACAAAATTTGACATTTTTACTATGTCATGACTTAGCAATTAAATTGTTGGTTTTGACTGACTAAGACTCCCTARGGACAAACACCTAGCAAAAGTTGTCCAACTGAGTTGAAACTTGGTCCAAGGGTGTAGGGGGTCTCATTCCATTTCGTTTGAGCACAAATACCCCTAGAAAAAATCCCAAGAACCTAGTTTTTACATTTTTTATCAAAAAAAATTAAAATTAATTAATTAAAATTACCCAACTTAGGCAATTTTAATAAATTAAAAAAAACCTATCTAGACTCGACAGAATTCTGCAAAACTTTGAGACATGTCTTACATGGTCATTTACAACATTCTTAAGCACTAGCTTCCAGAGGATGAAATGTTTATAACTCCTTTCACCACTTTGTTGGAATTATTGTGGAAGTGAAAAACTCAAGGGAAATTAATAAGGCTGGTTAGGCCAAACTAATAACTTGAGGAAAAAAACACTCAGTGAAAGGGACTCCTCTAATTATGAAGGTCTAAGGTAACTGACCTAACTATGATCCATGCAGACCTATTACATTATTATCCCACGTAGGGGAGCGAAAATTCCATTTACAAAAATACATGATGAAGGCCAAAAATGCCTTGTAGAACCATGAAGTCTCTGACCTTGTAGCATCTGATGATGCATATCTTCATGGTACATGGAGTTGACCCCCTAGTTGAATAGGCGGTCAACAGTTCTTATTCCTGAACTTAAACTGAACTAGGACTGGTTCAATCAAGAACCAACTGAACTCATCAAACGGGTCAGTTTCAACCTACATTGGTCGGCTCTAAAATGGTCTCGTTCAGAGTCCTTCTTAAAGCAAGAAATGACCTAAAAAATATTAAAAAAGTGTGCTCCTCTTCTAAACCCTAATCCAAGGTTATTTAATGATGCTTATATTCTCTATTTGCCTCACACCTTTCTCTTTGATCATTCATGAGCATTTTGAGATGTGGAAGCTGTGGCAAAGAGTGTTGATTCAGAGTGAACTTGTAATTGATTTGGCATTGTTTGTGGGCTGATTTCGGTGGATAGAGAATCTACATTAGTAGTACAGATATCCATTTAGGGCCTTGTCACTGCCTAATCTGCACCTCGGGTCATGTCGAAGAAATCTTCAATCCACTAGGTGTGGCCTTGGGGGCAAGTCTCGAGTCGGGTTGCTGTCACCTAATACTCGACTCCTTTGTTTTAGAGAACTCCTAGCAAAGCCAAGGGGGGTCGTCCCTAATAAAATAATCTAAGGTTGGTTAAAGCTAAGTACAAGAAATTCTAGCTGTTAAATGAAACAAAAGCGAATACTAATCTAGCAGCGTATAATGGCACATCCAAAGATTGCTTATGCTAATGATAATAAGCAAATGAAATGCCCCGAAAAAGGAATTGATAATAAGCAAATGGAAATATTGTAGACCAATGACAATAAAATATGTGTGTATTGTTGCAAGATAAATGTTTTGAATTGCTCTTGGGAATTTTAGTTAATTAAAGGATTTCACTTGGATTTAAGTTAATTCAATGAGATGGACCGATAGTGCTGCTCCACTCATGATTGCAGGAGATTGTAAGTGAGAAATGAAAGATCTAATCTATCATGTCTTGCCTCTTAACTATTATTCCTCAAATGGGTACAAGCGAAACCGCAAGGACATTTCCATAGGGAGAGAACTAGTCTCAACGAGTAACACCTTGAACTCATAAGCAATTTGCAAGTATGATCGTGTATTGAGCAATACTGGCAAAAAGGTTTTTCCTAATTAGACTACTCGGCACAAATCAAGTTCCTTTCTTAATCATGCCAAGATAGAGCTATACTTGCGAGGTTGAGAGCATAATAGGACATTGACGAAGAAGGTTCGTTACTTTGCAGAAATTAAAGATAACTGGAATAATTGAGAAATGAAACTAAACTAACTAATCTAAAACAGAAAGTAAATGTTTTGCTTTGTTTATATTGGTTTGTTAGATTGATTTTAACTTGTTTAGTTAGAAAAAAATGGATAGATGAAAAATGAATGCAAAATTGACACAATCCCCTCAGGGTAGGGGGGATGAGAGGACTAGTGGGTTATCCCACTAAATTCTTCAAGTTACAATCTTAGAAAGGGAAGGTTTGCTGGCCTTTTATAATCCAAGGACCAAGCAAACTTACAAATTTATTAGAACAGTGAAAAGAATAAAGAAGAGGTGCTCCGAGAGGTCCTGGATGCTTTGGATTCGTGAAAAATGGGCAGCCCTTCCTCCTAGATGTTCATCAAATCTGCAAAAACAGCAAGCAAACTTGATCGAAAGTTGCCCAAATTGCTTTTGGGACAACCTACAAAATTTGTTAGTCTTAAGCCAAAAATTACCAAGTGAAAGTTAGACAAAAGGTAGCAAAAAAAAGACTAAGAAAGTAAGCGAGAAGCCAACTTTCTTAGTGGTTTTTTTTTCTGTTTGGGACAGAAAACAAATAGGCCCTAAGATTTGCCGGAATATGTAAATTAAAGTTCTGAAATGGATCTACCTTTTAGTTTTTAGAATCTAGCTATAAAACTTGCTAAAAGATGAAATTTCTTATGCTAGATCTACTTTGAATGATAAAAACCTTAAATGCAATATAGATCGATGTATGCATGCATGCAAAAGTAAATATCTAATTAATATTTATATTTGGAACTTAGATCTACTTGCATGCAAAGGAAAGTAACCAAAAAATGTTTAATTTTTTGAAGGAGAAAGAGAGAAGCTTGAGAATCGAAATCCTTGGGCTATGGGGTCTTCCGGTGAGATGTTGAGGGACTATGTTCTCAAGAGGCTTGGAGTATGTGGAAGGTTGCGTTAGGCTAGTCTAGTGACTTCTCCAAGCATGAGGACCTGTATAACTTAGAAAACGTGCGAAAAAACTTGTTAAATATTCAGTGTCACCTACAAAAGAGGCTCAAATAGTATGTTAATCAACTGAAAATACATAAAAATTTTAAACCGTTAGTGTAGATAATTAATAATATCTAAGAAGTAAGCTAACTTAATATATCCCATCCTATTGGGTGACAACACCCCTTCAAAGGCCAAAATAACAAATTTACATTCAATAAACTAAGCTAAGATTACCTCATATAATAAAGCACAAGACATCAAACATCCACACAGATGTTGCAGACCACCTTCTGGACCTCCAAAGCCTTTCTTTATTCCAATAAAAGTATTACAATAGCAGTACAATAGAAAGCTTATCCCAAACTCTCATTAACCAAATGAGGAGGGGTATGCTTCAATATATACAAAGAGAGGGTGCCATTCCCAAGGGAGAGGGCGAGTTGACTCAAGGAGAATGGGTGCCATGTGTGAAGAGAAGACATGACATAAGGCACTATTATCCCCATTTTGTGGATAACTAAGGAGATTATGTCTCGAGGCCCTCAAGTTGTATATATGGATTGTCGAGAAGACTACATGTCCAACAATACCCTTTTGCACAGTTGGAAACCCCTCTCACCACCACAGATGATCACAGATTTCCAGATGGCATCCACCACATTAGTTGGCTTCCGAAAGGCAGTGGGCCTTGCTCCACAAAGTACAAGTCAGTAGTATGGTGAGCATTGTTTCAATATTTAAGCCATTTGAGTATGTTGTATCTTAGATTGCTCTAGATTTCATGATATATGCTTGGACATAATGCCTTTTCCCTGCTTCACCTTGGTGGTTGACATTGTGCCCTAGTAAGTAGTCTTCCTTGGCGATGGGTTTGCTACTAGGAACTCCCTTAAAGAACTATCGTACCGTTCCCGACCATCATTGTTCCCCTCCATTTCCTTATCTCTTGGGATTTTAGGGTGTATTGACCCAAGAAGGGGTTGTCCCTCATTCTATGGGAAGAAGGGGCTGAAGGCCCAGAGGGATTGAAGTTGGGTAAAAGATAAAATCCTTGTATGAACCTTCTAGATGCTTCACCCAGGGATCACCCAAGAAATCAGTGAAACACTTATCTTTGAGTAAAGGGGACCCACAATATGATAAAGAATGCTTAAAGGGTTAGTTGAAGGATAGGAGGTCTCATCACGAGTTGACCTATCACGTCCATGAATATCTAGTGGTATGGCATTGCCATCATATGGTCACCAAACCAGGGTAATGGCTCTCAGTTGCATGGCTGAGAGAAAGGGGGTCTCATCATGAGCCAACCTTCTCATTTCCACTAGGTGTTTATGTGTGACATTGTCGTTATCTGGACACCATGTCAGGGCAATGACCTTCAACCTTTCCTTAAAATTATGAAAGAATAAAGGATGGGCTTGGAAAAAGTCCATTGCGGATGAAGGTACCACACACCCTCTACAAAGGCACCCATGAATGAGATACTACGACTCCTTATATGTCATGAGCCCTATGCCCATTGAATCTTGACCCCAACCACTTCACCCACTTTACATGGCTTAGAGAGGGATCTCTTGGAAACTCTCCTTGACCTAGGGTAAGATCTATCCAATAGGACATCTCGTCAACCCTCCCATATTCAAGCTTAACAAGTCACATAGTGTCTTTGAGCAATTAATTGTTTGATATAGTGATCTTTGATGCACATGCTTAGGTGGCTCATTTATTGATTGGATTCACTTATCATGATGTTATGACTTGAGATCCTTGGAGGGTGTGCTTATTTGTCTTTGCAGGAGCTAGTTGGTGGATAGTTTTCGAAAAAAAGCCTAGCTTGGGCTTCCATGGGGCTGCAAGCCCACAGGTTGGATGCCAAAGGTCCACATGCCAGATCACAGAGACGAAGTATTGGAGACCTAGAAGATGATATGGAATACTTAGCCCATCCCTCACTTGCCTAACGATTTGCCCAGGATGGGCAAAAGTTAAAATGTCTTCTTTTTGAGCTTGACGTCATATTTGGGGGCTAGGGTTTGGTGGTGGTGTTACCACTCATTGACACATGGACGTTTTGAGGAGGATGAGGCCTTGGTCATGAGGAGATTGCATAGATGCTTGACATGTGGCCTTTGGAGGCCTACCATAGCTTCTCCAACACCAACGATTTGTCCCAAGTGGAAAAATGTCCCCTGAAGGGGTGACGTCCATGTAAATTAGGGTTTTATTTGGGCAAAAGTGAAATTTTAAATGAATTGTTTAATATTACTTTGTTAAAGGGGGAAAATTAGGGTTGTTGACCCCTAGGCTTATGGTTTACCCCTTAATATGTGGACAAGTCACCTCGGTGACATTTTGTATAAATAAGATATCATAAGATCTCATTTGGACATAACTCTCCCTCTTGTGAGAAGACTTGATCTGAAATTTTCGCTACACTTGGCATATTCGTCTCTTGTGCTCTTGTTTATGGCTATCTTTGGTGAATGGTTGATGGAGGAGTGAGGCGCTAGCCTTGGATGAATGGTTTCTAGCTTTTATGGTGGATTATCTTAGCATCTTCTTGATTTGGTATGATTTTTACTCTTATGTTATTATTTGTTTCAAGTCAAGGATTATCTTGCTAGGAGCTAAGTGGGAAGTAAGAGCATTTACACCCCCACTCTAGCCTTTATTATTTATTGCCTGAAGTTTATTGATGTTGCAAGGGTTTGTTTGAGGAAGTAAGAGGATTTACACCCCTCATTCTCAAACCCTAACTAGAGATACTTGCCTTGGGAAGTAAGAGGGTTGACACCCCCAAGGAAGTAGCATCTCTAGTTCATTTACTTGACTCCATTAACCCAATATTTAAAGGCACTAGTCATTTCTTTTTTGCATTGAAGATATAAAATCATTGCCTTGGGAAGAGTGATTTTTGCTATTTTCAAGTTTATCTTTTTGGAGAAGTGTTCCTTGAGCCTTGAGCTCTCTTGCCTCATTGAGGCATCCCTCTTCTCCCACTACTTTGATTGTTGTTGTAAACAATAACCTACAGCCATTAGGGCTGCATAACCCTAGCTGATAAATCTCTTTTATCTCACAAACTAACCCTAAAATGTTTCTCTAACTCCACTCACCTAGTCTACTAACTACGGTGCACTTTTTGGGCTAGTTCTTGGCACTTTTCTATGGTTGATTTTGCTGCTGCATGTCATTGAATGGTACAGCCATAAGGCTGATAATTTACTGCAGAAAATCACTTTTATAACAACTTGCTTTATTCATTCTCAAAGTGCTATATTCAATCCCTAATTGATTGCCAAATTCATTGATAGTATTGTTGGTTGATCTTATGCTTTTACATGCTGATTTATATGCTTTACTTGCTGATATAAACTGTTATCTGCTGCTGCAAATTAGGGACAACAAGCTTAACTTGTTGATCCATACTAACATATATCATTGCAAGGTGTCTTTCTTTGTCTCGGGCAGGTACAATCATCCGGAGAAGTAGTACACGTTTGGGGCAACACTTGTTCGGTTTACAAGGCATCTCTTTCCACTTCTCATTCCACTTAGATTTGACTTCTAGGGGTTCCACTTTCATCATCCATCCATCTACATCTCATTCCCCCTAGGGTCATCGGGATTGCCTCCCTTGAGTGACCTAGTCACCCTTGAAGTGTAGGACCTACATCGAGGTGACAATGGGTGTAGGGTTTCCTAGTTTTAACACTTGCTTTTGTGGTTGGGTTGGGCTTTTCCCAACCTTCAACTTGTGCTATAACAGACACTGTTATCCCCATTTTGTGGATAACTAAGGAGATCATGTCTTGAGACCCTTAGGTTGCAGATATGGAGTGTCGAGAGACTACATGACCAACAGTACCCTTTTGCACAGATGGAAAACCCACTCACCACCACAGATGGTCACAGGTTTGCAAATGGCATCCACCACATCAGCTGGCTTTCGGAAGGCAGTGGGCCTTGCTCCATGAGGTACAAGTCAATATTATGGTGAGTATCATTTCAATATTCAATCCATTTGATTATGTTGTATCTTAGATTGCTCTAGACTTCATGATATATGCTTGGACATTATGCCTTTTTCCTTGCTTCACCTTGGTGGTTGACATTGTGGCCTAGTAAGTGGTCTTCTTTGGGAATGGGTTTGCTACTGGGAACTCCCTTAATAAGCGATCGTACCGTTCCCGATGATACTTACCACTTTCCATTATTATTCCCATCCATTTCCTTATCTCTTGGGATTTTAGGGTGTATTGACCCAAGAAGGGGTTGTCCCTCATTCTATGGGAAGAAGGGGCTAAAGGCCTAGACGGGTTGGTGTTGGGTAAAAGATAAAAGCCTTGTATAAACCTTCCAGATGCTTCGTCTAGGGATCACCCAAGAAAGCAATAAAACGCTTATCTTTGAGTAAAGGGGACCCACAATATAATAAGAATGCTTAAAAGGTTGCTTGAAGGATATGAGGTCTCATCACGAGACGACCTATCACGTCCATGAATATCTAGTGGTATGACATTACCATCATCTGGTCACCAAACTAGGGTAATGACTCTCAGTTGCATGGCTGAGAGAAAAGGGGTCTCATCAGGAGCCAAGCTTCTCATTTCCATTAGGTGTTTGTGGGTGACATTGCCATCATCTGGTTACCACACCAGGGTTGTAATCTTCAACCTCTCCTTATGATATATTGAAAGAAAATAAAGAGAGAAAGATAAAAGGCAATTGATGGGCTTGGAAAAAGTGCATTGCGGACGAAGGTACCACACACCCTCTACAAAGGCACCCATGAATGAGACACTACAACCCCTTATATGTCATGAGCCCTATGCCCATTGAGTCTTGACCCCAACCACTTCATCCACTTTACATGGCTTAGAGAGGGATCTCTTGGAAATTCTCCTTGACCTAGGGCAAGGTCTACCCAATAGGACACCTCGTTAACCCTCCCATATTCAAGCTTGACAAGTCGCATAGTGTCTTTGAGCTGTTAATTGTTTGATATAGTGATCTTTGATGCACATGCTTAGATGGCTCATTTATTTGTTGGATTCACTTATCATGATGTTATGAATTGAGATCCTTGGAGGGCGTGTTCATTTGTCTTTGCAGGACCTAGTTGGTGGCCAGTTTTGGGAGAACAAGCCTAGCTTGGGCTTCCATGGGGCTACAAGCCCATAGGTTGGATGTCAGGGGCCTGCATGCCGGATGAGAAAGATCAGACTTGGAAGGCCTTGATGATGACTTGGACGACATAGCCCAACCCTCACTTGCCAAATGATTTGCCCAGGACGGGAAAAACGTCCTCTTTTTTAGCATGATGTCATGTGTTGGGGGCTAGGGCATGGTGGTGAGATGATATGCTTTGGCACTTGGACGTTTTGAGGGGTTTGAGGTCTTGACCTTGAAGGAAGATATTTGGATGCTTCACACGTGACTTTGGCAAGCCTAGACACACTCCTCCTATACCAATGACTTGATCCTAATGCCAAAACGTCCCCTAAAGGGGTGACGTCATTCTAAATTAGGGTTTTATTTGTGCAAAAGTGAAATTTTAAAGGAATTGTTTAATATTATTTTGTAAAAGGGGAAAGATTAGGGTTGTTAACCCCTAATCTTGTGTTTTACCCTAAAGTATGTGGACAAACTATGTTAGCTACATTTTGTATAAATAGAGATCATAAAATCTCATTTTAAACATAGCTCTCCCTTGTGGAGAAGGATACTTAGCTGAAATTTTCGCTATTCTTGGAGCAATTCATCTCTCTTTTGCAATTGTAATGGTTCATCTTTGCTATTGATGGTGAAAAGTGATGCGCTATGCTTGGAGACTCTTTCGTATGCATGTGGATGGACTTAACTTGGAAGATTAGTGTTTGATCTAGCTTTTTGTGCAATTGGTAAAGGAAAATCTGCATTTATTGTCTTTGTCTTGCTTTTTTCCATAATTATTGTTGGTTAGAACCCTTGGAGAAGTATAAGGGCATACACCCTCCCCAAGGTTTTTTCTGTTGCTTAAGAAAGGTCATTTTTTACAAGTTGTCTTGGAGAACTACAAGTGCGTACACCCTCCAAGGTCATCTTGATTTGTTTTTCAAACCCTAGGAAGTAAAGGGCTTACACCCGTAGGGCTTTGTGGATCAAACATTTCAATCCAAGTTTTGCTTCTTAAGGTCAAATATATTTTTCAAGGTTGTGCCAAGAGAAGTACAAGGGCGTACACCCTCTTGACATCTCCTCAATTGACTTAGCTACCAAGCAAGAGAGAATGAGAAGGTGCCACCTCTTGAGAGGTGGGCACATCTCTCCTTGGGATTGACGCCCTCAAGGAGAGTGTGCCACCTCTGAAGAGGGAGGGCGCACTTTCCATTGGGATCTCCATCAATCCTCACTTAACTCTCCATCTCTCCACTTGAACTCGGCACTAACTCATCCTAACTCACCTCAAGTGCTACTAACTAGCAGAGAGAGAGAGTTAGATTGTAGACAAGCCAAAAACATATTTCCGACATGTTTGCTTAAAAGTAGGGAGCTGATTTATTCACCTTTTTGAGAAAATAATTGATTTTTATGAGTAAAAGTCAATTATTTTTCCCAAAATGGGGGTACTAATGTAAAAGGGGCATTCGTGGTTAGAAAACAATACCCCCCAAGGTGTTAAACACCTCCTAGTACCACTTCTTAAATATTTACATGAATTTACAAGGTAAAATCTTGTTTTAACGGGAAATTTTACATTTTATTAAAACAATTAGAAAATCCTAGAGGGACGTAATGTATGTCCATAAGACTCTAGACTAATGATTAGCATGGTAATATACATTTGACATTAGATTCAGATAGAACAAACCAAGGGCTAGCCATTATGACATACTCCAGCTTTGGAGGAAGTGAGTGAAAAAACTTAGAAAATTATAAGTCTCTGAAAAGCGAGGTATAATTAACCAAGTGAAAAAAAAACACTCTAGAGTTATGCACTAATGACCAAGTCTTGGGGAGCTGAGTCTTTTACATACAAAAGACCTCATGCTAACTCATTTTGTTACAATTCCCCTCATGGGAGTATGGAACATGGATAAAGAGGAAGAAGAAGAAGAAAAGATGAAGGGACAATAATGCCCTGCAGGACTTCTGAACTTTGAATTTTGAACAAGTGCTTTGTTCAATCTTGTGGATCATCCATAAGTCCTTCGTGCAACTGGGGAGATAACAAACCTGATGTCTATGTATTTTGGTTCAGATATGTATTACACTAGTGCCATTTTTCTATTCACCCTTTCATGCTATATACATGGACAAACTTGGCATATTTGGTGTCTAATGGTTTGGATTTACATTGAAATGCATGATTATATGATTTATTATTAAATGTTGAATTTGTATTTGTTTTCTTCAAGCAATTTCATTTTTTGGGTTTTTTTCCTAGCTCTGGTCTGGTCCCCGGTTCAGTTGGAGATTTTAGCTTTTCCAGCTCCGGTTCTGATAACTTTGATGATGATATGATGATTAATTGTAATTGTATGATATACTTGTACTTGTTATTTTTGCATTATATTCAGTGTAGCCTGTGATGTCTAATCTAAATTAGATGGAAAAATAATTATTTTTCTTGAAATCTATATTTAATGTATTTTTTATGGTGCTGAGTCATTGCCAAGTTGATTCATTAGTCTTTGCTGAGTCCTGAGTTGAGTTTGACTCTGACCAAAACTAATCACTTGCCGAGTCGAGTTTGGTGACTTTGTCTTAAAATAATTTCAGGTTTTGAAGAGCAAGTCAAACGACTAATTACAGCTGGTATTTTCAATTTTCTACATAGTAATGTTGTACAAATGAAGAGATTAAAATAATGAGGAAAATAAAAATCAAACTGGAATGTAGTTTTGACTCCTGGCCTTTAACATTTTTTCTGTTGTGTAGCTTGGCATACCAAAGTGATTAGTCTAGAGGTTGGAATTTGATCTTGCTTACATTGGACATGGTTGATGTACATTTATTTGACATTGGAAGAGGGAATATTTACTAATGGGGTTTAGAGGGGATATTATTATTTTCCTTTTGTGGAAACAAATGAATTTAGTAAAAGTCTAAGTCATCAAGAATTCACAAGTTTACAAAGTTCCAGACATATTTATGTGTGTTTCTTTTGGTCATTTTCAACATTCGTGGGGTCCTTTCTTCATTATTTCAGTTATATTCCACATAACATGTACTTTCTAAATAAATTGTTCACTGTAAGACACTATCGTTATTTATGTATGATGGTGTCTTAACGTGTAGTAATTCTTATGTTTGCCAATCTTTAAATGCAAAAAGTCATTATTATTGAATCAGGTCTATACACACTTGGAGGGTGGAAGATCGCACGTAGTAAACACAGCATGGGCTATGCTGGCTCTTATTTATGCTGGCCAGGTGTGTGCACAAAGCTGTTAAGAATTTAAAGATTCTCTCTTTTTTTTCCTTTCGATTAGTGGCACTTTCTTTTTGCACCAAAAGGAAAAATTTTAAACTGTTATTTTTCTCAAAATAGAACACTGGCATTGGCAAAAATGAAGTTGATTAAAAACCTAACTGAAAGCATCCCTGCAACCTGTACTAAATAGAAGCCCATACAGTTGGAACATTTGTATCGAAACTCATTCTATAAACATTGTTTCATACCTGATCCTTTTAATCTGGGCAAGTGAACATCACTGCATATTTAATTTTCATGAATGTTCTTTGTTCTGGATCACTGTTGATAGATTTAAGTATCCCATAATTGAAAGGATCTATTTGATTTTACCAATTCTGTTTGCCTTATTGTTGATCTAGGAATATGTAATTATATTTCGTAGATAAACAATTTTGAAATGATTTTTTGGTTTATAAATTGAAACAGCGTTAAATCATACTAAATTTCTCCCCTTTCTTTTGGGAGTAACTCAGGCTTTGAGGGATCCAAAACCTCTTCATCGAGCAGCAATTGTACTTGTCAATTCACAGATGGAGAATGGTGATTTTCCACAACAGGTAAGGTTGCATCCTTTACATGTTATATGGGAACTGCATGTGTTTCCTGATTGTAAGTTTTTAAAGCTCAACAGATGCAACAAAAACAGTTACATAGAACAAACACCCTCTTGTTAGCATTAACAAATGCAGTGTTTGCAACTGTGTAGGATCATTCTTTACTCGATTAAACTAAACATATAAGTAGTTATCAAAAAATAATATAGCTTTGCATTTTTCAAAATAAGTATTCAAAAACCAATTGTTAGCTTGTTAGTACATTAATAATTTGTATTATGTATGATTAGGCGTTTAGGTAATCAAGGCCTGTCTAGATGTCACAAATAGACATATGCCATTAGGTATCGATGATTATAGACATAACATTTTCTATGTACTGGAAATAGACCATTAGACTATAAAGGGTATTCTAGATCATGTCTCCATTTGAGCTTTTAGCTAATTTTGGAAGTAGGGTTTAAATATTTCCATATAGAAGTTGCTTTATTTCCTTAAGCAAATTTTACTTTTCTTGAAGGGAGAATACTTTATATTTTGTTTTTTTACAGATGTAATTATTCTTCCATTTTATCAAAGCCCCTCAATTTCTGCTCCAACTTGTCTAACATCACCTTTGGACACACACTATATACACTCTTGTTAGAACAAATGAACTTTTGACTTGAGTAATAGAAGGAAAATATTGGTTTTATAAATAAAGGTAAGATAGCTTTCTATCCATGAAGACGCAATCTCATGGAAAATAGCATTCCAAATACAAAAAGTTCAATCATTTGTCTAGCTTCTGCCTATCGGTCAACAATGCAATAATGTCTTCCATATACCGACCTACTTCCAACCCCAACAACTCATTGATCCCCCCAAAACCATGGTTGTTGTAGTTCACATGGGTGATTAGACCCTTACATGGTGGTAAGTATTTGTGCATCATCTTGAAGCCAATAGACGACCACCCATTCAAATATGGTACCTTTTAAAAGCTCTCATCTGTAATCGTTTTTATTCCCTCAATTATCACGCGGAGCTCATCAAAGCTTGGTTACCTCTACTCAAATTAGTTAGGTAGATGGTACAACAGTACATTAGTCTATACAACAAATTTCTGATTAAATTGAAAACCACTATCACTAATGCGATTCTAAAGCTTAAATTTATTGGGAGAGTTTTATATCACATCTAATGAGAGATGGATCTTCTTACCATCATTTAAAAGAGGCCTTTCAACGGGTATCAAAATTTGAAGCATAGTTACAAAAAATACCCAACTGTTCCTAGTCATGTTCTGCACTAATGTAATGAATAGAGGGGGATTGTGGACAGCTAAGAAGGGGTTTTTGTTGACAAACTGTGATGTATACCTTCTAAGTTCTAACACAAATAATGGATGGTAGATATTACTTATTATATTATGTTCTTATATACTCTATGTTGTCATATGTTGTGCTTTATGATTTATCAATGGGATGTCATTGTGATAATATTGCAAACACTGCAGATCCAATTTTAACATGCATCAAATGTTGAACCAAGGTGATGCAGGAGCATCTTTGGCCTCAAGAAATCCGCATCAACCAAAAACATTTCAATTTCAAGTTAACAAATTGTAAGGTGAGATAAGTGTTGCAACTCCCATTGTTGTAACACAATACTGTAACATGTTGTTGTAATACAATGTTGTAACACGTTGTTGTAACACAATGTTGTAACACGTTGCTCTAACACAATGTTGTAACATGTTGTTGTAACCAGTGTTGATTAAGTTGGCATCGGCAAAAAGTCGGCGAGGGTTTGGAAAAAATCATTTCGGCAAAAGTCAGCAAAAAATCGGAAAACCACGACAAACATTAAAAAATACAAAATATATTCATTTTTTTCAAAATTTTAAACATATAAAGCAACAACAACATCAGATAAACACATTGGCACATAAATATGGAGAAATCATTGATATATATGTAGTCACTAGTGGATGCCAAATAAAAAGTTATACATCAATGTCGATATTGAATGATGAAGGGCCTCTCCAATACAAAATGACATCACATATATAATTATAAAATGTATCTCATAATTCATCATCATGATGGAGTCTGTAGATGTCTGATATATAATGACAAATGAAACAAAACTAGCAGCTAGCTATCTAATATCAACGTCGGCCTCCGCCTCTCCCCCTTTTATGAGAAAATATAAGGGGTTGTTTGTTAGGCCTGCCCCTGACAGTAGAAGGCCTTGCATCTGATAGTGGATGACCACTGGTGTGTGCAGGAGTAGGTGCATCAATAAGTGTAGAAGGTTGTGCTGATGATTGCACATCACCCTCCATGATGTCTTCAGGCCACTCCTCCTCCTCCTCCTGCTCCTCCTCCCTCTCCTCCTCTCCCCGTTGCTCCTCCAAGGCCTGTTGTTGTTCGAGTTCCTCATCTATCCATGCAGGTGCCTCCTCCATGGTAGGCATCTCAGACTCCACCCTCCACATAGACAATACATCAATATTTTCCAAGGAAATGGCATCCACATCTAGTGTTCTATCAATTTGCTTCAACCATAGTCGAAGATTGTAATGGACATACACCAAGTCATTGAGACGTGAGAACTCTAACCTTTAAGAGGGTCATAAAAAATTTAATGAGTTTTAACTTTTGAGGGTCATGACTCATAATATATTAGACGGTCATAGACTGATAAATTACAAATTACAATAAATGTAACTGCTCATAAGTTCTAACCTGGTGCGTTTCTTTGAGTGTATTTTTTCAAATACACTCCAATTGCGCTCACATCCCGAAGAGGTACATGTTTGACTCAGGATTTAGATGGCAAATCTCTGTAAATTTGGTGCCCTTGCACCATAGTTTCGCCACCAAACATTTACAACAAATAAGAAAGAAAGATAACATAAATAAAACATAATTGAACTTTAAAATAAATTTTTAAATTTAAAATACATAATTGAAATTTGAATTTTAAAAACATAAAGTTCTAAGTTGAACTATCTTCTAAATTCTAATGACTTACGTGGCAACAAAATGTTTCTTGAAGCAATAGCATCTTCATAGCCAAATAGTCCAGTACCATCCCGATACATCTCTATCTCGCGATTAATATCAAGGCGAATCACGACATCAGGTACCATCCTCTGAAGACAAGCATGGAGCCNATATCAAGGCGAATCGCGACATCAGGTACCATCCTCTGAAGACAAGCATGGAGCCCTTCCATCACCTCGCCATCAAAATCAAAGTTACATTTGTAGGAAAATGCAGGGTTAAAGAAAATTGTTGCTGCATGAATGGGTCGATGGAGCATCTTGGTCAATCGAGTATCAATCAAATCCCATAATAACATTTGTCTATGAAACCCGTGGCTACCCTTTCCCACATAATAAGCCCAAATAGCTTCTTTGGCCTTATCCATGGCCTCATACAAATAGCCCATTGCTGGCTTATCGCTATCAACCAATCTCAGAACCTTTACCAAAGGTTCACTCACTGAGCACACCTCTGCCACTCCTTCCCAGAAGGAGTCACTGTACACCAATCTAGCAATGGCTTTCCCATCCTCTTTC
>JASDQU010752621.1:0-18128 GCA_032191745.1 Picea mariana | reverse complement strand
TAAACATTAACATTGAGGGATTTAGATACATACCTATGAATGGAAGATTCAACACCGGTTGGCAAATGAAATTGAACCCTTGCTCCACTTAGAAATCCTTGATGGTGATGATGATGGTTGTTAAGTTGCCTCCACAGTGATTGAGGAAGACCACAAACCCTTCTCCTTCCTTCTCGACAAGCAAAAAATTAGAAATGACAAAAAAAAAAAAAAAATTCGCCCTTATGCCTCGCGGGTCCTTGCGTCCGGCGACTTTTAGGGAAAAAGTCGCCGACTTTTNAAGCAAAAAATTAGAAATGACAAAAAAAAAAAAAAAATTCGCCCTTATGCCTCGCGGGTCCCTGCGTCCGGCGACTTTTAGGGAAAAAGTCGCCGACTTTTAGTAAAAGTCGCGACTTTTTAAAAATCGTAAAAATCACCACTTTTAAGGGGGTAAAATCGGCCAGGGGTAAAAGTCGCGACTTTTTCAAAAAGTCATGAAAAATCGTCGACTTAATCAACACTGGTTGTGACACAGTGCTATAACATGTACTGCAACATCCGTGTTGTAAGACATGTTGCTGCAACACCATTGTTGCAACTCTAGGTGAGGGGAAATTCTGTTGGAATGGTACGAATCATGACTCCACATATCTTGCAGGAATTTCTTGACAAGTGGTAGACTAACCGCGTGTGGAAGACAAATCACTTGAAACGATTGAGGAATTTCACCACGACAGTTGTCTAAGTTTCCAACGGACATTCAGAAAGCGACCAGGAATTTGGATAGTTGAAACTGCACAACACCATTGCATTTGGGGAAGGGAAACAAGAAATGGCTGCGGAAAAAGAGGTGGTTCGGTTGCCAAGAAACTGAAGAAAAGAATGAAAGGGAAAACAAAAAGGGGAGTTTTTGGTTTTTTAGTTCAATTGGGATAGAAAGAGAAAAGGGATGTCTGCAAAGCAATGGAGCAGAGGAAGGGACGCCAGTTTGGGATGGACAACGTGGAACAATGAGCACACCTGCAGTTAGAGTTTGAATGAGTACTGTGCTAGATTTCACTGAAATTTAATGAGACTACGGAAGACAATTTTCTGTCTTGTTAATAAATTTTCTTGAGTCCCTGTTTAATGGTGTTATTTCTTGTTTCCATGTTTTTTTTGTGACTATAATTTCTCTTGGCACACTCAAATTTGTTCAATTTCCGTTAATGTTGTTCGTTGTTAGTTGTGCATTATGTGGGCAAAAACCTATTGTTGTAGGTGATTTAGTACAAGGTCGACGGTGATTGCATCAAGTGCTATCTGTTGATTTTTCAATAAGCAAGTTTAAGCATGAAGTTCATTCCATTTTAGCATTTAACTTAACCATAACCAATAATGTTGCAGCAACCAAGATCACAAGAAGAAACACCATGCACAAGAACACAAGAAGTATCCTGGGAAACCCTTCTCAACAAGGGAAGAAAACGCAGCCAAATCCTTTGCTATATTCTTCAAGAGAAAGACCTTCACCACCAATAAGACCTAGCACACAAGAGGGTGCTCAAACCCTAGAAGACTAGCGCTCAAGACAAGTGCGCAATTTTCCCAAGTAGATGTACTCGTTGAAATTTCCAAACTCACACAAAGGATGTGATTCCTCAATGGGGAATTTACCTTTACTTATACTAGAGTGAACTTGTCAACAGAAGTGTCTATTGGAACAACAGGGCTGACCTCACTAGCTCATAATATAATTAATATTAACCAGATTAATTATCTTTTACATTAATTACCAGTCACATTAAGGTGGGGTCGACCTGTACCCTTTACATTACAATTAGTGTTACAGGTAGGTCTGACTTTTGAACAATATAGCAAGGGATCTTATACACCCACTAGTGCTCATCCACTAGGGGCACATCCATAAGGATGTCCATATCATTGGCTCACTGCATTACACAAAAGAACCACTTCTTCACTAGTGCTCAGCCACTAGGATCACGTTCACCTGTGCTCATCCACAGGCATGTCCACTCAACAGATCTTCTTTCTCACTGCATTACACAGGAGAGTCATCTGGAGTTTCTCGTCAACTCTTCTACTCAGAGGAGACTAATACATCATCTTCATTTTTGTTCTCATGACGATGCACCCAACAGTTTGGGATTTCACACGTTTACCTTGTGCTCAGCCACATGCACGTCCAACTCAACAGATCTCCTTTCTCACTGCGTTACACAGGAGAATCATCTGGAGTTCTTCTCAACTCTCTGTAAGGAGGAGGCNCTCACTGCATTACACAGGAGAGTCATCTGGAGTTTCTCGTCAACTCTTCTACTCAGAGGAGACTAATACATCATCTTCATTTTTGTTCTCATGACGATGCACCCAACAGTTTGGGATTTCACACGTTCACCTTGTGCTCAGCCACATGCACGTCCAACTCAACAGATCTCCTTTCTCACTGCGTTACACAGGAGAATCATCTGGAGTTCTTCTCAACTCTCTGTAAGGAGGAGGCCATCTCTACGTTCCAGCTCTGTCTTAGATAGGAACCACACACCTCTCTCAGAGGCTTTCTCTCAGGTTTGTAAGTTGAAGAATATCTCACATAGCTGCAATCATCAACATCTCTCAAGTTTGTAAGCTGGAGAATGTCTCACATAGCTGCAATCATCAACACTCCCTCTTAGCTAGGGAGGCATTCTTCATCATGCCAAGTCTCACACGGATGTACTTTGAACTTTGTCTTGGTTGGAGTCATCAACACTCCCTCTCAACTAGGGAGGCATTCTTCACCAAGTTAATTTGGTGAAGATGTCTGCAATCTGCTCATGTGTAGGAAGGTACTGCATGTGTACTATTTTCCTCTGCATCATATCTCTGATATCAGGATATTTCACCTCATTGTGTTTCAATCTATTAGGAAACACTGGGTTCTCAAAGAGCTTTACACACGGCTCTTGGTTATCATCATAGGATCCATCTCATGGTCAAGTAAATTTGTCAGAAGCTTGTGAAGCCATATGGCTTCTCACATTCGATGCTATATACTCTGCTTCTGTGGTACTCAAGGCCAGAGAGTTTTGTTTCCTGTTGCATGAGGAAATCATGGAAAAATTCACGATAAGACAACAACTTGATGTGCTCTTCTGGTCCACTGTACTCTCTGCCCAATTTGTATCGACATATCCCACAAACTCAAGTTCACACTTGAGGCATATCTCAGGCCATATCCAACTGTGCCTCGTATATATATCTCAATACATGCTTTACTGCTATCCAGTGAGTTTGTCTTGGCTGACTCATGGATTGACTAAGCACATTCACTTCATAGCATGAATTAGGTCTGGTGTTAACCAGATACATCAATGATCGAATCAGCTGTGGATGAATCTCGTTTGAATCATCATCATTTTCTTCAAATCCATCACGGTGGTTTTGCATTCTATCATACTGAACTTCTTTTAATATTTCTACTGTATGTTTTCCTTGACTTAAAAAACATCTCATCGTTCCCCTGTCATACTTCTTGTCTCAAGAATTGGTGCATCATACTCATATCCTTATCTCGAAATCAGAAGTCAAGGCTTGCTTGTATCTAACAACAAGGCTTTCTGAATAAGTCATCAAAATCAGGCTCTCGTCACCAACACTGTAATAATATAGGTTTGGATCAGCAACACTCTTGCTGAAACCCAAACTCATCAAGAATCCATCCATTTGATATAGTTTCCAACTCATGGATGGTAATACAGATAGAAGTGTATTGGGTTTACTGGGTCAAGTGTCTTATCATAGACAACTCCCTTTGTTTGTGAGAAACCTTTGGTTGTAGATCTCGCTTTGTATTTCTCGACACTTCTATCAGTTGCATGCTTGATCTTATAGACCCACTTGGAAGTCATCACAGACTCTCCTTTTGGTCTTTGAACAATATCTTATACATCATTCTTTTAAGATATACTGGTATTCTTTTGTTATGGCATCTTGCCATACCTGTTCTCCTGTTGCTTCTCCATGACAAGAAGGCTCAGAATCAATGATGTGGCTCATGGCTGAAGATTAGCTTGAAAAATCTCTTTGTTCTCTCGGGATGTGCCTTGAGAGGTTTGTTTGTTTCTCTACCTCCTGCAAAGTGAGCCTAGGAAGACCTTTTATTCCCTACTGCAATATCTCTGAACATATGAACTGGAGCAACTGGATTAGCTCGAATAGTGCTTGTCTCTCTCTGAACTGCTGAAGGGGGAGAAGGCATTGTCTCACTGTCAATGTCCATTTGAGATTCTATGGATCTTTGAAAAGCTATCTCTTCTTCAAGGACAACATCTTTGCTTGTCTCAATCTGTCTCTGACCAGGGATGTCGATCTGGAATTTCTTCAAAGATTCACTGTTATCCCATAAACGTGTCCTTTCTCTCTGAAGGGTCTGGCTTGGACTTCTTCTCTTTCGGTACATGAAAATACACTAGGCACCCAAATATCCTGAAGTGTTCAATCTCAGGCTTCACTCCAGTGAAGGGTTCTTCGGGAGTTATGTTTTTCAATGTCTGGTGAAGACCTTTGTTTTGAACATATACTGTGTCATGCATTCTTCTACCTATGGAATCATAGAAAGATTCTGGTCATGGATTATTGCATTGATTATCTCAAGGATGGTTCTATTCTTCCTCTTTCTCGAATAGTTTTGACTCCCTTTGAGTCAAGTGACTCCCTCTTGAAGGATAAGCATTTTCCTTTGTTCTTAAGCTCTCTGAAACAAGAAAACAAGAGCGACCAAAACAAGAATATCTCCTAAAGGAGAATAATGAATACATCTCTAGAATCAAAACAATTTAAGGATTGTTGTCACAGCTATAACACCTACTTGTAATGTAGCAAACTTTAGAAATATAGGTTAGAGGAATGACAATTACAATAATCAAACCTTGATTCTTCACTTCCAGTGTGTTGTTCCTCTGAATGCACTAAGATCCCTCTAGATCCAAGACTTCAGCAAAAGGTTCCTTCGTCTTGCAATTACCCTTATGACAATGATACAAATAATATATACAAGTGCATACCTGAGGGTGATGATATAATGGCACATGGCTGATCTTTGTCCTCTGACATCTTTATGAAGGAGGTATGTCACAATGACACCTTTTTGTATCACCCACAATAAGTCTTCCTTTGAAGTCTTGTCTTCCARGAACTTGAAGTTGCTTGATCCATCAAGCTTATCTTCCATCATAGTTTTTGTTCATCATAATTTTAGATTCTTCACAACCCTTTGTCAACTGGGCTAGAAAACCTAACGGCTAGGCTAGGCTAGCACTTTTAGGTTTTGTTGGACTTATGACTGCCAACAATAAGCCTTTGAAAGATAGGAGAACACTGGTGAGCTGACGAGCTCCTTCAATGAGTTGAAAAATCCTAATACTGAAATTTCTACAGAAATTAGCGAAACCCTAGGGCCAAAATTTCAAAATGCTCGGAATTTCGATCTGAAGCTTGCTGGAGGTGCACTGAAGGAGGCCATACACTCTTATGCCAAGTGCTGAAAACCTCCAGAAGAGCAAGCCATACAGATTTTCTGGGAACCCTAAGAGGGTCGTAGGGTTTCTGAATGTGTTTTAGTTATGTGCTTGAGATGTTTTGTGGTTGTTGCATGTGCATGTTATATGTTATGTTTTAAACAATATATATATGATGCATGCGGAAATAAGGAACATCCACTGCCCAATAATATGTATTATGAGATTCAAGCATGGAAATACAATGAAATACTGGAAATATAGAAGATAGTCTTCAGTTAGATCTCATGGATAGTCACTGGAATACAAGAAAATAACATAAAATACCCGTGATCAGAAGATGAAGACAGATATGATGCATGCATGGATAGATCAGCAAAAATCGGTTGTTCCGGAGAAGTACGGTAACCGCTACAAACTGGAAAACTCGTCCAGACGGTTATACCCGTCGGAATGAGCTGGAAATTGTCGCAATAGAAGCGCCCTGGCCTCTAGAATGATACTGGTGAGTGTCAGATGATAGATCTGGCCTATGATGCTTTAGATCTCGTCCCCTGGGGGTCTATGCACCTCCTGGCTCTCTAGATGCACCCCAAATGATTCCACCAACGGAATTGGCTGCTATAGGACTCAAAACGATCGCCTCACCAAATGCGGAACTGGGTCGAAAGGGTTTCCCCAGATCTGCTCTGATGCTCCGTCTATAACCCTAACTGTCCTTCCGAAAGAGTTGCGCCGTAAATGGCTGAATGATGCCCTCTAAAGGATTCCACCATCTGAATCTGATGGAAAGTGGCTCAATTTTTGCACCCTGGCTGGATCTCAACTGGGTCGGAAGGAAACTGCAATCCGAGCTTTGATCTTGTGCAGCTACACAAACCCTCTATCTAACTTGCGCCCCCACTGGATGAGTTGCGCAACACTAATAACTGGATACTTCTGAATAACACGGTGAAATACTTGGATGGTGTCTTTGATGGGCTGGGGTGTGTCTCTCAACACCGAAACCTATCAATGGTCGTGGTTTCCTCCAAAAATCCACAAAACAGAAGAAGTCGAATCTCTTCTTCCTCTAGGAACTCTCAACATAAAATCATAACAATGCATAATGAGGAATTAGGTCGAATTCCTCCCTTTATACTCTTCCCGATCTAATTCACCATTGACCTCACTTAAGCTAGGCGCTTTTCCTCCTAAGGTGAATAATTGATTAATTAAGTCCCCCTTTAGCACCTTTTTGTTCTAATTCTTCGTTGACTTAGGCTTAAGTGACTTTTCCTATGCTTTTTGGCTTAATTCATCACTTAGCCATCAAATCACCCTTATTTCTCCCTTTTGTTCCCTGTTTGTGCCTGACTATAGTCTACGGGAACAGATAGACTACTAAGTCACTCCTTGCTGGCCTACTCTTGGGAACGGGACATCACACGACCAGCCTCATCCTTTACCATAGAATTCGAATGAGGGCCCGACCCCTTTATTGTTAGTCCAAGAACTCCCATGGCTGCCATCCTTTTACTGTGCATATGGTTTTCTTCAAGTACTGCTCTGATACCATGTTAGATTTTCAATGAGCTATGGCTCAAGTGTCCTCTTTAAATTTTTTGTTTAATCATTACTTGAACCATAACTACTTTAGTAAACCAAGATCACAAGAAGAATAACCATGCAGAAGAACACAAGAAGTATCCTGGGAAACCCTTCTCAACAAGGCAAGAAAACCCAGCCAATCCTTTGCTATATTTCTCAAGAGAAAGACCTCCCACTTCATCACCAAACCCAACACACAAGAGGGTGCTGCAATTCTCATAATTTCAGATCACAACGTCTGAAATCATGAGATGACACAATGTTAGGTGTGTTTCCTCAATGGGGATTCACCTTTATTTATATAAGACTGAAATCATCAAATGATGTGTCTATTGGCACAATAGGGCTGACCTCAATAACTCAAAATATAATTAATAATTTCCATATTAATTATCTTTTACATTAATTATTAATCACATTAAGGTGGGGCCGACCTGTACCCTTTACATTACAATTAGGGTTACAGGAAGGTTTGATTCTTGAACAATATAACAAGGGATCTTATACACCCACTAGTGCTCATCCACTAGGGGCACATCCATAGGGATGTACATATCTCTGGCTCATTGCATTACACAGAAGAACCAGTTCTTCACACGTTCACCTAACCTCGTCCACAGGCACGTCCACTCAACAGATCTTCTTTCCCTCTATCTCACACAGGAGAATCATCTGGAGTTTCTCATCAATTATGTTGCTCAGAGGAGACTAATACATCATCTTCATTTCTGTTCTCATGACAAGGCACCCAACACTTTGGGATTTCACACATTCACCTTGTGGTTAGCCACAGGCACGTCTAACTCAGCAGATCGCCTTTTCCCACTGGAGAATCATCTGGACTTCTTCTCAACTCTCTGAATGGAGGTCATCTCTACGTTCTAGCTCTATCTCAGATAGGAACCACGTACCCTTCTTAGGGGCTTTCTCTCAGGTTTGTAAGCTGGAGAAAGACTCACATAGCTGCAATGATCCACATCTCACAGGTTTGTAAGTTGGAGAATGTCTCACATAGCTGCAATCATCAATAGTGTGCACCTTGAGATGCACTGTCCAACAACCAGGGCCATGTATCGGGTGAATGTTATGCTTGACAACAATTTTCAGCCAAATATTTTGGAGGTTACTTATTGCCCTGATTACACCAGGGCATACAAATACGATGCCAAAGTAGTGGTTGGAAATGGTGAAATTGTAAAAGGTAGAGATTCCTTCAATCATGCATTTGGTTGTCTTTTCTTGAATGAGTCTGCACATGCAAGCCTTCCGTAATTGTACAAGTACATACTGTAGGGTGACTAAATTGAACAAAAGATAAGGCAGACCTGAGGTAGTCTTCAAGGCAGATGAAGGGCAGATCTGGAGTTGTTTTCTAGGCTCCATTTGGTGCAGGATTTAGGCGAATATTTGAGGTAGTTTAAGCACAAGTTCTGAGAGCGGATCTGAGTATTCAATCAGCTTTCTCAGGAGAACCGAAAGCAATCTTGAGCATGATTGTAGACTAAGGTTAACAACACCGGAAAAGGAAGATGTCTATCCTTCAGACTTCAGGGGGAGTCACTTGACTCAAAGGGAGTCAAACTATTTGAGAAGAAAGAAGAGACAATACTTTCTCCCCCTTCAACAATTCAGAGGGAGACAACCATTGATCCAGTCAATCCGGTTGCTCCAGTTGATGTCCCCAGAGGCATTGCAGTAGGCCATGAAAGGCCTCCCTGGGCTCGACAAACTCTGCAGGAGGCAGAGGGACATGCAACTTCTCAAGGCACATTCCGAGAGAGCAAGAAACCAAAGAGATTTTCGAGCTATGTTTCAGTCATGAGCCACATCATTGATACTAAGCCTTCTTGTCATGGAGAAGCAGCAAGTCAACAGGTATGGCAAGATGCTATGACAGAAGAGTATCAGTCCATCATGAAGAATGATGTGTGGGATATTGTTCCGAGACCATAAGGAAAGTCTGTAGTGACTTCCAAGTGGATCTATAAGATCAAGCATGCAGCCAATGGAAGTGTCGAGAAGTACAAAGCGAGATTTGTAGTCAGAGGATTTTCACTTGCTCCTATAGCCTGATACACTTCCATCTGTACTATCATTGCACTAACTACATCTATGAGTTGGAAACTACATCAGATGGATGTAAAGACAACCTTTCTCAATGGTGAGATCGAGGAAGAAGTTTACATCGAGCAGCCAGAGGGATTCGTGATAGATGACCAAGCGAAGCATGTATTGAAAATCTTAGTGTTGTATATCTCGCCGATATATCGGATATATCGCCAAGATATAAAGGGGGACGATATTTTGTTTGGAAAATGTCGCGACATATTGAATGTGTCGTGACACATTCAATATGTCGCGATATATTATGAAAATATTGCGAGTCGATGGGAAATATCGGCCTGCTTGCTAAAAAGGAGGAAAAAGTGTGCGTGAAGGGGTTTTAAAGGCCGTGGGTTGCTTTTTTCACTCATTGTTTCATTTCTAAGGTGTGAGAAAGCTAGAGAGGTGTGAGGGAAGTCATTCTGCATCTATCCAAGGAGGAGAAAGCCAAGGATCTTTTTTCCATGAGTGGAGAGATCGTGAAGTGGGGATTCATCATTCAATCATTCAAACCATCAAGATTTCCAGGTATGATCCAAAACGTTTTTCTTTCGTTTGTTTGAAGTTTGAACTTTGTTTTTCTAGAGTTAACCTAGGGTTTGCAATGTGCCTCTTCTTGTTGTTTTTGAATGGAAGATTCAATCATTCTACATTCATCTAGCTCTCATTATTTAACCTTTGCATTATCATGTGTTTATTTTGGTATTTTTTTGTGCCATAGGTTTAATATTTTCACCTAAACAAAATGTCGAAGGCATTGGATCCAATGTGGGTGTATGGTGAACTAGTAGAACTTCCCAATAGACAAATATTGACGTGCAATCTTTGCGGAAAAAGAATTTATGGAGGAATTAGTTGCTTGGAATACCACCTTGCTAAAATCACTGGGTTTGTTGTGGATATTTGTTTAAATAGTAGCCCAGAAATTGTGCATATTGCAAACCAATAACACATTGATATGGTACCCAGCGCCTTAATGACTTGGTGTGTGTCTACTACAATCTAAGGTTGTGGGTGAAGCAGCTTGACAAAGAACCTGACATAGAGGCCATTTCATTGGATGACATTGACACCACTAGTCAGTGGAGGATGGAGATTCAGGAGCCTGAGATGGAGGAGGCACCTGAGTGGTTGGAGGAGGAGCATGCAGATGATTTGAGGGAGGAGGTGACAACATAGGAGGAGGAGGACGATGTTCCACTTCTAGTGGATATAGAGGCTGAGCAGGAGATTGGACTTCCAGTGGATCCAATGCCACCACCACCTCCACGGAGAGCCATACTTGGAGTTGGATTTCGGTCCGTTGGGACTGGGAGGAGGCAACACACTTTGCCTTCCACCTCATCCCTGTTGCTTACCACCTCAAATGGAGCATCTGGAGCAGTTGGATCTTCCACTCCAAGCTCATCCCGAGTATCTCCACGGCCACCTACTGCTTCCTGAGGAAAAGTGGTGCCCTTTACCTGTAAAAGGGCTAGAGCGGCACGACCTAGAGGGAATCAATGATTTGGATTCCTATGATCTATCATTTTTTCGTTTTATCATGTACTATTTAGTATCTAGATGCCTCATGATGATTCATCTCATGAGATACACATTTATTTTGATCATTTGATGTGATTTTGTATCTGCTATCATCTTATCAGGAACATGTTTCAAAATTTTCAGTTTAGTAATGATATGTGACCACTTGACATCTTATGCATCTTATTCATTAGTTGTATTTTCATATTTATGCAACAATGTGTTTATTTGATGTTTTTGTTGCTTTACATGTTTAAAAAATTGAAAAAAATGAGTGTTTTTGTATTTTTTTGAGGTGTTGTGACATTTTCCGAGATATTTCGATATTTTCCGCCGATGTCGTCGATAAGTTACATTTCGGACCCTCGCCGATACTTTCCCTGAGATGAGATATACAACATTGATTGAGATATCTACAAGGCACAGTTGGATATGGCCTGAGATATGCCTCCAGTGTAGACATGAGATTGCAGGGATATGCCGATGCAGATTGGGCAGGAAGCGCAGTGGACCGGAAGAGCACATCTGGTTGTTGTTTTACATCGGGGTCTGCCATGGTTTCTTGGTGCAGCAGGAAACAAATCTCTGTGGCTTTGAGTATTGCAGAAGTAGAGTATATAGTGTTGAGTGTGGCAGTCCACGAAGTAGTGTGGCTTCGCAAGATCCTTGCAAACTTATTTGATCATGAGATGGATTCTACCATTATTCATTATGATAACCAGAGTTGTGTGAGGCTCTCTGAGAATCCTGTGTTTCACGATAAATCGAAACACATTGAGATAAAATATCATTATATCAGAGACATGGTGCAGAGGAAAGCAGTACAGGATATCTTCACCAAACTGCTTGCCAAGACGAAGTTCGAGTACTTCCGTGAGAGACTTGGCCTGGTCGAGAATGCCTCCCTAGCTGAGAGGGAGTGTTGATGATTGCAGCTTCGTGAGACATCCTACAGGACATGTTCTCCTCTGAGACTGAGTTGAGTTGACTTGTGAGAGAGCCCATGTGATGGGTGGGTCGTTCCTCTCTGGACTGAGATGAGACGATGTGTGCCCCTGTGTGGGGTGAGGATTCCCATGAGATGGGTGTGTCGTTCCTCTCTAGATTGAGATGAGATGATGTGTACCCCTGTGTGGGGTGAGGATGCCCATGAGATGGGTGTGTCGTTCCTCTCTGGATTGAGATGAGACGATGTGTACCCATGTGTGGGGTGAAGGTGCCCATGTGATGGGTGTGCGTCAGACTCTGGATTGAGCTGTTGTGACGTGTGGTCTACTACCTTGTGGTCTCAGTTGAGTCAGACTTGAGATGGTACTCCAGATGATTCTCTTGTGGACTCAGTTGAGATAGAGATTTGTTGAGTAGGACGTCCCTGTTGCTGAGCACAGGTGGACGTGTCTCTAGTGGCTGAGCACTAGTGGACGTGTGAGATCCTTGCTATATTGTCTAAGAGTAAGATTTACCTGTCACCCTAATTATGATGTAAAGGGTACAGGTCAGCCCCACCATGTAAAGATAATTCATATTGTAATTATTAATTATATTTATTATATTATTAAGTTGTACAGGTCGGCCCTATTGTGCCAATAAACACATCATTTGATGTGATAAGTTTTGTATGAATAAAGGTGAATCCCCATTGAGGAAACACACTTATCATTGTGTCATCTCATGATTTCAGAAGTTGAGTTCTGAAATTATGAGAACTGCAACACCCTTTTGTGTGCTAGGTTTGGTGGTGGATGGGGGATCTTCTCTTGAGAATATAGCAAAGGATTGTTGGGTTTTCTTCCCTTGTGTAGAAGGGTTTCCCATGATATTTCTTGTGTTCTTGTGCATGCTTATTCTTCTTGTGCTCCTGGTTTACTGCAGCTGTAGCTTGTATTGTTGCTGCAGTCATTGGCTATGGTTGTAGCTCATGCTAATTAGTAATAGGATAAAAATGTGTCAGCTTACCATAAAAATTAACAAGGTTTCAGAGCAGACCTGAAGAAGACTTTTGCACAGCAAATGAAGGAAGGCCATCGGAAGGAAAGAGGCCGGAACCTTCATTAAATTTCTGAAGTGGAGAAATGGAGGAATAAGAAGTCTGAGATTCCTGCGATTTTAGGAGACATTTCCAGCCATGGAGAGAGGCTATTAAGCCTCATTTTTCTGCGATTTCTTCCTATGTTTGGGAAGATACCTTGATGGAATATGCCAAGTAAAGCTGCAGGCCTGTCTCACCCCTTGAACAGCAGCCGAGCAATGTGGGAGATGAGGCCAAAGCCTAAGAGAAGGGTCGGCTGCTAGAATAGTGTAGCCGCAGGCTTGAGGAGCAAGCCTACTCTAAGCCGCAGGCAAATTTGTGGCAGCTGCAGCAAGGAACCAGGCCTGGTAGCTGAGGAAGAGGACTCGTATTGTTGGTAAGGTAAGGCCGCAGGCCTGTGGAGCATTTCCGTAGCAGCTACTGGTATCTAGCAGCAGTTTGAAGGCTGGAAAAGGGTAGCAGCAGCAAGGTAAAGGGCTCGGCCTGCTGAGAGAGGGTTACCGCAGCCAGAAGGAAACCGAACAGCAGACTTAACTACACGAGAGAATCAGGGAACTTAACTATTCAGGAGCAAAGTCAAGAAATCATATATTGAGTTGAGTAGTCAAATGGATTGCTATATACAAGAGTCTCTCTGAACATTTTGGTTTATGACTGGTACTGGCTTCAACCTCGGTTGATGAAAAATGTGCATCACGGAGCTCATGCATCATGGATCTAGGACATGTTATAATTTGTGTTTGAGTTGTTGCCCTGTTCTCTATGGAAATTCTTTAGTAGGAAATATGGAGTGCATTTTATCTGGGTGGAGTAACTTGGAAGTGTTGATGGTTGAAATCCCATTTGGATGGAATACATGGAGATGAGTTAATTCTCCTGTTAAGATGTTATAAATTTTTATTACCTGTTGCACCATATGAGTATTGTTAGACAAGTTCTGTAACACTGGTTATGTTACTGGTTATTAGTAATTTTGTTGACATTGAGAAGTAACCTTATTCCTGTTGCATTGATGCTGACAAATCACAATGTGCTACCTCCAAGATGGTTGTGAAGTGTTGGAATAGCAATGATGTGATAGTTGGCTGCAAAGGATTGTCTGCTATATGCCTACAATTTTCGAATGGTGGAAGTATATTTGCAGCAATCAGTAATTATATTTGAGGTATATTTGCAGCAATCAGTAATTATATTTGAGGTATATTTGCAGAATAGCGAAGTGAATCTGCTGGTATGGTGTCAAGAAAAATATGTGGCAGTGTTGTCAGTAATACTAGAAAGTTACTTATACAGATCTACAAAAAGCTGCAGCAGCTGTGCACCCTGAGATGCACTGTCCAACAGCAAGGGCCATGTATGGGGTGAATGTTATGCTTGACAACAATTTTCAGCCAAAGATTTTGGAGGTTACTTATTGCCCTGATTACGCTAGGGCATACAAATACGATGCCAAAGAAGTGGTTGGAAATGGTGAAATTGTAAAAGGTAGAGATTCTTTCAATCATGCATTTGATTGTCTTTTCTTGAATAAGTCTGCACATGCAAGCCTTCCGTAATTGTACAAGTACATACTGTATGGTGACTGAACTGAACAAAAGATAAGGCGGACCTGAGGTAGTCTTCAAGGCAGATTAAGGGCAGATCTGGAGTTGTTTTCTAGGCTCCATTTGGTGGAGGACTTAGGCGAATATTTGAGGCAGTTTAACGACAAGTTCTGAGAGCGGATCTGAGTATTCAATCAGCTTTCTCAGGAGGACCGAAAGAAATATTGAGCATGATTGTAGACTAAGGTTAACAACACCGGAAAAGGAAGATGTCTATCCTTCAGACTTCAGAGGGAGTCACTTGACTCAAACGGAGTCAAACTATTTGAGAAGAAAGAAGAGACGGTACTTTTCCCCCCTTCAGCAATTCAGAGGGAGACAACCATTGATCCGGTCGATCTAGGCCATGAAAGGCCTACCTGGGCTTGACAAACTCTGCAGGAGGCAGAGGGACATGCAACTGCTCAAGGCACATTCCGAGAGAGCAAGAAACCAAAGAGATTTTCAAGCTATGTTTCAGTCATGAGCCACATCATTGATACTAAGNCATTGATCCGGTCGATGTAGGCCATGAAAGGCCTACCTGGGCTTGACAAACTCTGCAGGAGGCAGAGGGACATGCAACTGCTCAAGGCACATTCCGAGAGAGCAAGAAACCAAAGAGATTTTCAAGCTATGTTTCAGTCATGAGCCACATCATTGATACTAAGCCTTCTTGTCATGGAGAAGCAGCAAGTCAGCAGGTATGGCAAGATGTCATGCCAGAAGAGTATTAGTCCATCATGAAGAATGATGTGTGGGATATTGTTCCGAGACCAAAAGGGAAGTCTGTAGTGACTTCCAAGTGGATCTATAAGATCAAGCATGCAGCCGATGGAAGTGTCGAGAAGTACAAAGCGAGATTTGTAGTCAGAGGATTTTCATTTGCTCCTATAGCCCGATACACTTCCATCTGTACTATCATTGCACTAACTACATCTATGGGTTGGAAACTACATCAAATGGATGTAAAGACAACCTTTCTCAATGGTGAGATTGAGGAAGAAGTTTACATCGAGCAGCCAAAGGGATTCGTGATACATGACCAAGACAAACTCACTCGATAGCAGCGAAGCATGTATTGAGATATCTACAAGGCATAGTTGGATATGGCCTGATATATGCCTCCAGTGTAGACATGAAATTGCAGGGATATGCCAATGCAGATTGGGCAGGGAGCGCAGTGGACTGGAAGAGTACATCTGGTTGTTGTTTTACATAGGGGTCTGCCATGGTTTCTTGGTGCAACAGGAAACAGAGCTCTGTGGCTTTGAGTACCGCAGAAGCAACGTTGAGTGTGGTAGTCCGCGAAGTAGTGTGGCATCGCAAGCTCCTTGCAAACTTATTTGATCATGAGATGGATTCTACCATTATTCACTGTGATAACTAGAGTTGTGTGAAGCTCTCTAAGAATACTGTGTTTCACGATAAATTGAAACACATTGAGATAAAATATCATTATATTAGAGACATGGTGCAGAGGAAAGAAGTACACGATATCTTCACCAAACATCTTACCAGGACAAAGTTCGAGTACTTCCGTGAAAGACTTGGCCTAGTGGAGAATGCCTCCCTAGCTGAGAGGGAGTGTTGATGATTGCAGCTTCGTGATACATCATCTAGAACACGTTCTCCTGTGAGACTGGGTTGAGTCAACTTGTGAGAGAGCCCATGTGTTGGGTGTGCCCATGTGATGGGTGTGTTGTTCCTCTCTGTACTGAGATGAGACGATGTTTGCCCCTATGTGGGGTGAGGATTCCCATGAGATGGGTGTGTCGTTCCTCTCTGGATTGAGATGAGATGATGTGTACCCCTATTTGGGGTGAGGATGCCCATGAGATGGGTGTGTCATTCCTGTCTGGATTGAGATGAGACGATGTGTACCCCTGTGTGGGGTGAAGGTGCCCATGTGGTGGGTGTGCGTCAGACTCTGGACTGAGTTGTTATGACATGTGATCTCCTTCCTGATGGGCTCAGTTGAGTCAGGCTTGAGATGTTACTCCAGATGATTCTCCTGTGGACTCAGTTGAGATAGAGATCTGTTGAGTAGGACGTCCCTGTGGCTGAGCACAGGTGGACATGTCTCTAGTGGCTAAGCATTGGTGGAAGTGTTTGATCCTTGCTATATTGTCTAAGAGTAAGATTTACCTGTAACCCTAATTATGATGTAAAGGGTACAAGTCGGCCCCACCATGTAAATATAATTAATATTGTAATTATTAATTATATTTATTATATTATTAAGTTGTACAGGTCGGCCCTATTGTGCCAATAGACACATCATTTGATGTGATAAGTTTTGTATAAATAAAGGTGAATCCCCATTGAGAAAAAACACTTATCATTGTGTCATCTCATGATTTCAAAAGTTGAGTTCTAAAATTATGAGAACTGTAACACCCTTTTGTGTGCTAGGTTTGGTGTTGGATGGGGGATTTTCTCTTGAGAATATAGCAAAGGATTGTTGGGTTTTCTTCCCTTGTGTAGAAGGGTTTCCCAGGATATTTCATGTGTTCTTGTGCATGGTTATTCTTCTTGTGATCCTGGTATACTGCAGCTGTAGCTTGAATTGTTGTTGTAGTCATTGTTTATTGTTGTAGCTCATGCTAAATAGTAATAGGATAAAAATGCATCAGTTTACCATAAAAATTAACAATTTGGCACTTCCAAATTTCAATAAAGTGTTTCAAGTGGATTGCGATGCAAGTGGTTCATCAATTGGAGCAGTTTTGAACAAGAAGGAAGGCCAATTGCATTCTTCCACGAGAAATTGAATGATGCTAAGAAGTACTATGTTTATGATCAAGAATTTTACGTGATTGTACAAGCTTTGAAGAAATGGCGACATTACTTGCTACCAAAGGAGTTTGTCTTATTTACTGATCATAAGGCATTGTAGTACGTCAATAGTCAAGGTCAATTAAATCAAAAGAATTCTAAATGGGTAGAATTTTTGCAAAGTTACTCGTTTGTATTGAAGCACGGGTCTAGAAAGTTGAATAAAGTTATGGATGCATTAAGTCGAAGAATAATGTTGTTGAATACTTTGTCAGTTGAAGTGGTTAGCTTGGAGTGTATGGAGGAGTTGTATGTAGAGGATGCAAATTTCCCAGAGGCTTGGAAAGCGTGCAAAGTTCTTTGGAGCATTGATAGGACACCGTATTTGGATTTTCATATTCAAGAAGGTTTCTTGTCCAAGAACCAGAATTTGTGCATTCCACGGATTTCATTGTGGCTAAATCTTGTTAGAGAGATGCATAGCGGAGGTTTGGGTGGCCATTTTGGCATTGATAAAACCACAATGTTGGTTAAGATACTTTTGGCCTAGCATCAATAAAGATGTGAAAAAGTTTGTTGAGTGTTGTAGAATTTTCCAACTAGCAATAGGTAAGAGTCAAAAGACAGGGTTGTATACACCATTGTTGGTACCCGACAGACCATGGGACAATACAAGTATGGACTTCGTTTCGGGATTGCCTAGAACACAGAGCGCTCATGATTTTGTGATGGTTGTAGTAGACAGGTTTTCGAAGATGGCACATTTCATATCATGCAAAAAGACAAATGATGCTACGAAAGTGGTTGTTTTATTTTTCAGAGAGATTGTGGGGTTACATGGACTGCCAAGAAGTATCACTTCTGATTGGGATACAAGATTTCATGGACATTTTTGGAGGATACTTTGGAATAAGGCTGCGCGGGAGCACCACCCCCCCCCCCCTCGAACTCGCTCCCGAATTGCGCTCCCAAGGGGAGCGTTTTTAGGGAGCGCGCTCCCTCATCAAAAACTGCGCTCCCTGGTTTTTGAGGGAGCGTCCA
>JASDQU010752620.1:16042-37472 GCA_032191745.1 Picea mariana | reverse complement strand
ATATTTTTGCATCCTTCAATTGATCGAAAAGATCATCAGTCCTCGGCAGAGGATACTTGTTCTTGACAGTGACCTTATTCAACTGCCGAAAGTCAATGCACAGCCTCAACGTCCCATCTTTCTTCTTCACGAATAGGATTGGGGCTCCCCACGGTGACATGCTAGGGCGAATGTAACCTTTCTTTAGTAGCTCTTCGAGCTGCAGTTGCAACTCTTTCAGCTCTGGTGTGCTCATTCTATAAGGAGCCTTCGAAACTAGAGCTTCTCCAGGCATTAGATTTATAGAAAAATCGATGTCCCTCTTCGGAGGTAGTCCAGGCACCTCCTCAAATACGTCCTTAAATTCTTTGAGCACCTTGTGATTTTCCAAATTCGAGACCACATCCTGGAATACTTCTTCCACCCGGGCTGCAAATAATTGACAGCCTTTCTAGTAACATTTCTTCAGCTGCATGGTTGAGATTTCTCTAACAGCCACAGCTTTGGGAATTCCTTGGATTGTTACCTGATTTCCCTCTTCATCCAGACATGTGAACTTCTTGTTATGGCAATCCAGAAGGGCATGGGGCTAGTCCAACTAGTCCATCCCAATTAAGCAATCATATGAGCCTAAAGGTAGAATGTTCAATTCAGCCTTAGTGCTCATTTCTTTCATGTCCACCGAACATGACTTAACCAATTCAGTGACCTTCCTCTTGGTCCATGTGCCTAACTGTACTAACCAAGACTTCTCATGTTTGCTTCTTGTTAGACGCAAACTTTCCACCACTCTATGATCTACATAGCTATGGCTATCCCCCGAATCAATTAAAATAACAAGTGGTCGGTTGTTGATCATACCTTCCACTTCAATCATGTGAGATTGAAATTATGCTTGCTTATTGTCCAAGGCTGCATAGATCCTTGGCATTCTGCTGCCCATATCCTCCACTGTTTCAGCTTGCTGAACAATATTGACAGTTCTTGCTTTGTCTTTTCTGTGGGGGAAGTCTCTGTACCTATGATTCCCTTTACAACCCCAACACTCCATGGGTGGAGGCCTTGGCATCTGTTCACTCCCTTCAACTTTCCTGGGTTCTTTAAAAGATGACTATCCCCAAGGACTGTTTCTGAAAAAGGAAGGCTTGCTTCCCTTCTGCCTCTGTTCTTTCTTAAACCTCTTCTGGTCATCCCAAGCCTTCCGAAAGGTAGGCTTTTCTCTCTGTTGTTTGTATAGGCATTTCTCCCTTCTTATGGTTTCTTCCATGGTCTTAGGATCATCGTATTGAATCTTGTCACCAATGGAAGGTGGCAGTCCACTCAGATACCTCTGAATTTTAACAACCTTGTCTTTGATGAATGGAACATACTTCAGTAGTTCCAGAAAACTTCATTCATACTCATCAATGGTCATACTGCCCAACTTGAGTTCGAAGAACTCCTTCATCTTTCTGTCATAGTATCTTTTAGTCGGGTATTTCTTCTCGAAATAACTCTTGAATTCCTTCCAAGTGACCTCTTTCTCTCTGATGTGCTGCACCTGCACAAACTGATCCCACCACATGGATGCTTTTCCTTTCAGTTGGTACATTGCAATTCTTCCTTCTGCATGGGCGAAATAATTCTGCAATTGAAAGTATTTCTTCATGCCAAGTAACCAGGTCTCGGCATCTTCCTCCTTCTTATGTTCTCCATTGAATGTTGGAGGCTTAATCTTGTTCATCTCTCCTTAAAATTCCTCCTTTCTAGATCTTCGATGTTTTTTGGTAGGGGACGAGCTTGAACTACTGTGTGTCTTACTGTCAGAATGTCTCTGGGAGCGACTAAGATGTCGTCTACCACTCCTCGACCTACTTCTTCTCCCATGGTTTCTGCGACTCCCCGTCGTACTTGAGTCTCTTCCCTTCTCAAGTTTCTTCTCTATTCTTTCCAGGTTCTTCAAGAATTTTAAGTTTAATTCCCCTTGCCGATCCCTAAATTTCATGAGCTTTCGGCTATCAGCTTGATGCTCCTTGGCCTCTTTTTGCAATCCTTCAAGGATTTTCATTATGTGTTCCTCCTTATCCTTCTCTTTTCCAAGCCCATTGGAGTTTGATCCTTCGACTCCCAGATTAACATCCTTTCCTTCCCGTTCGTCTTCCATTCCAGGGGTAATCTGTACTCTTCCCCACTCCATACTCGACGTTGATTAACTGGAGTTCTGGTCTTTGTTGAACTCTGCACACGCACTGTGCAATTGAATTCGAAATTTTTTAGGCCATTAACTTCATGAACAATCCACAACATTTATAACTAATACGAACAAGAACGAAAGACATTTCAACTTCACAAAGTTTTCTGAGCTCTATGTTTTTCGGGTGTCCGAAACTTCAATTTCCGATATTTCGGGACTTTCGGGTTTTCGGGACTTCCATCTTCTCGGCATTTCGGGACTTCAAGTTTCGGGGTTTCGGCCCACAAGGCTTTCAAACCCGCTTTGTTCTCCAAACCCCGACTTCCGAAATTCTGACTCACTCTACCCTACGGGTCCACAACACAGTTGTCGCCCACTACCACGGTGGCACGTGGAAAGTTCATGAGGGTCAACATCGCCTTCAATGACGTCATCGGGTCCCACCTTTCTTGCTTCTCTTCACACTCGCTAGCACGTGGTGCTCTTCAGGTGTCTACAGGGTACATCTTTCCGACTGAAGCTTCGAGTGTCAGGGTTTCGTGATCCCTAACGACATGAGTTCCTATTCTCACGAACTCTCGATCTCCGATTTGTCGATGCGCCTTTTTCTTTAGCCCTTCATGGCTAAGCCAAGGTCCATGTGACCGCAGTATTATAAGACCGCAGCCTTATACCCTTATCGGGGTTTCGGGCCTTCCAAAGCCGAAACACAATGTCCTTAGGATTCACGATTCCCCGAACCCCGATTTTCGATTCGAATTTTCTATCGGGACTTTCCCCGATTGCCGAGATTGCTACCACACGTCCTTAATGAATGGACGATCCCAATTCAATCTCGGGACTTCGGGACTTTTGATTCCCCGATGACAAAATCCTTTGTCAACTCAAAACCCTGGTAGTCTGTGTACCGATAGGTCGCTCTAACTCCGCCACGTGTCTCAACTGTTGGATGGCTCGGATCAAATCTCGGGACTTCGCCCAGCGCAAGGTAAAAAATGCTCACCTACGTGAGTCCGGGTGTCCGGATCTTCAAATTGGACGATCATGTGACACACGTCTTTCCTTAGACTGACGGCTCAGATTCTCTCTCGCTATTTCAGAGCTTTCGCCCCTAAATACTAAGGTTTAACCTTTGAGCATCTCCCGACAGATCCAACGGCTGTCGGGTTTTCCAACTGAGATTTGACGGCTCAGACCGTTCCTAGCCAAATCAGGATTTCACGTATTGCGATTTTCCAATCCCCTATGCAATATCCAAAGGCTTTAAACCTTGTGCACATTCTCCAGATCGGACGGTTACAAGGGTTCGCCTTCCCTCCCGAACAGATCCTACGGTTCTAACACCATTGGTGTAGAGACCTGTCTTCCCGTGGCCATAGACCACACCAGCTACAGTTTCATAGCACCGCTATACCTCCTGAGCTTAATAAAAACTCGTCAAGTGTCTCCTTGATGCTTCGGAGAAAACCAGGGTCCGAAATTGGCCTTCCAGACCCAATTTTCCTTACATTCTCGGTCCAAAGACCGCTCCACTAGCCCATCTAGGCTCAGTGTCGAAACCTTGGCTCTGATACCAGTATGTAGTGTACCTTTTTCACTACCGAGGCTTTCAAACCTCTCGAACAACCAATCTGTACATGGACTTTTACATAAAACATACAGAATTGTATAATCACATGCGTAACCGCAAAGATATACATTTTATTTCTCAGGATAAACATATAGTTACTGTTATAATTAGACAATCCATAACTTTCAACAGTAATTCATTTACACAGCGGAAAACATGATAACAGATCCAGTACAGTCATGATAAAATGTGGTAATAATATAATTAAACACTTATCTTGTGACAGTGGAGAAATCCACCAACCAAATGTAGGCCTTCCACGAACCTCCCAGCCGTAGACCGCACTGCTCCTCAGCTCAACAGTGGGTCACCCCCGAGCTGGGACTGAGCTCCACCCCAGGGCAATGAATCCAGACTCAGGCTGAGGTTACAGGGAATTCAGTCACACACAACCACCAGGAAGAATGCTCTCCCAGGAATCTCCCACGCTCACTACCCATAGACCCTCATTCCCCACATGCATGTTCCACCCCAGGAGAGTGCACCTTCTCTATCACCTAGACAGTCCTTCGGCTGCCAGTATCCCTTACCTTGGGTTATAGGAACAGACCAGACCGGAAGTCTCTGGGTTCTGTGGCAGGTACAGGGTTTCTTCCAAGAGCTCTTTCCTTCCTCTGCGCACTCTCTCACCTGGAGGGAGTCGCTCACAGGCCAACAAGCCTCATGCAGTCCAGAACTGCGTGCCACAACAAACACAGGGAAAATGGACACAGGCTTCCCAAGAACCTGTTCAGCAGTCACAGGATGTTCTCACGATCAAGATTTTAGAATAGGGCTCCATGCACAAGCTCGCTTAGCTTTTCCTGGGTAAACAGAGACTCTTCCCTGAAATTGACATGGACATTGCGTTCAGGGAATGCCCACACGGGTTTTCTCTCACAGACAGACTCCACGGCTCTGGACAAGGGTCAACACGCCTTATTTAGCACCCAACACAGGCTTCCTCTATGTAACAAATATACACGAGGTCTCTTGCAGACTGGCTCATCCGGCTCCTGCTCAGGGTAGTCGGGTCGAATCGAATTCCAGATCCCCCTCCCCCACGACTGTTCCTTTCTCTTTTATTTTCATGCGTCAGGGTGGACATTTGTCACCCTGGAAACTGCATGCGTTCCATCCGCATGCCTCCCTGTACACACCTTTCCTTTTTGCTAGGAACTTAGGATAAAATAATATGCACATGGCTTTTTAGGAAATAATATTAAAATATTATTCCATGCCTAAGCCCCTAGGCTTAGCCCCTAGGCTCAACACTCAGCCCCTTTTCCCACCTTCCAGCCCTTAGTTCCTTGCCCACTCTGTGGACGCTCAGTCCCCCTTCACTCATTCATCGTGGTCGGTCTGCACCTGGCGGTGTTTATATTTTATTGATTATTTTGCATACATACAAGTATAGCAACAGGCTCCTGGCCCTCAAACACTTAGGCTTCCTGGCCTAACAAACACATAAGCCTTACAACTTATACAAACTTGGCTCACTAGCCTATAGAACACATTACAATTCATTGTATATATCATGATTTGTAACGGGGTTCGGCCTTGGCGACACTACAGTCAACATTGTGAAACTCTTGTTTTAAGGTACCAAATGTAATATAATATGCAAAAACAAGAATATTTAACAGATATCAATGGAACAATAGAATATTGAGAAGAGAAATGCCAAAAATGATACCTTTATTCAAGAAAACAATGTTCACTTGCCTCTTCGAGGGGAAACCTCCAATAGAGAAGAGCTATATTAAAATAATTCTCAAGACAAAAATTCTCATGCCTTCTACTATTATTTATACTAATTATATCTTCTAAATAGCCTTTTAGTAGGATATATTTATAGAAGTGAAAGCTTCTATTAAGTCTTATTACATTGAATTGTTCCCATTTATTAAATAGGCCTTACAAACTAATGCCAACCTTTATTACATCAAAAATGTATTTTTCTACCTATGTGAAGGGTTATGGAGGTTAGTTCCCTAACATGCCCTCCCCCCTTGAAAAAAAACCTTGTCCTCAAGGCTTGAGATGAGGAAATTGTTGCAGAATGGTGGCGGGCTCCCAGGTGGCATCTTCTAGAGTTGTATCCTTCCACTTCACTAACACTTCCTTCATGGTGCACTAATGCAGACGATACTCTCGTTGGTCCAAGATTGCTTGGGGATATAACCGAATGGAACCTTCTTCATCCAACTCAAGGAGACTAGTTTGATTTTGGAACTTGGTTCCAATCACCTTCTTTAAGCATGAGACATGAAGAAAATGATGGAGCTTAGAATCACTGGGCAGAGCTAACTGGTAGGTGACTGGCCCTACACACTTGAGAATTGTATAAGGACCATAAAATTTGGGAGAAAGCTTCTTACAATGGGAAGCTTTGAGTGAAGTCTTCTTATAAGGATGCAGATGAAGAAACACCTGGTGCCCTTCAACAAATTGACATTCAAGATGACCTTGATCAGCTTGCTTCTTCATGCAATTTTGAGCCATCACCAAATTTTCTTTGAGGGTATAGAGAATAACCTTGCGTATTGTAATATTTTTTTCAACCTCTTGAACCTTTGAGACACATGGCATGTATGAGAGAACCAACGATGGATTTTTTCCATATACTGCTTCAAAAGGAGTCATGCGAGTAGTTGTATGGTATGATGTGTTGTACCACCATTCAACTAGTGGTAACCAATGATCCCACTGATGTTGTTGGTTAGACGAAAAGCACCTCAAATATGCTTCCAAACACTTGTTGACAATTTCAGTTTGGCTATCAATCTGGGGATGATAGGCAGTGCTGAGATGCAATTGGGTGTGTTATTGCACAAACTATAGGTTTGAAAAATCCTGACCCAATCCACAATTTGGATATAACGGTGGGAGAGTTTACTCACTATCACCTCATATAAACCCTCCCCTCGCTTTAGTGAAGGAAGAATACAACACAAGGGGGGAGTCACGGGTGACCTTAGGGGGGAATGAGACAAAAAGTGATATAATGGAAGTGATGCCCCTATAGGTCAAGATACTAAGTGGAATATAGCTTGGAAAAGAGTCCAGAAATGGTTAATGGTTTCCTAGGAAATTAAGTACCCGTAAAAGATGATTATACTTGCCCAAGACACAAGAAAAGACGAGATACAAGATAAACAATCCAATGGAAAAGCAAGTTAATATTGTTGTCACTATTTGAAGTAGTGTATAGAAATATATATCAACAAGTAAATGATTATTAAATCTGCTACAAGATGCTAAAAGACAAGTAAATGATGCAAGAGATAAGCTAGCAATAACTAGATTAACTTAAGTGTGAAAGCATAATACTTTAACAATGAAATAAGGCTATACTAAACAAGTATTATAGAGATACATTGTCAACCTTATGGATGTAACACACTATTTATACAACAGAAAATTTCAACCCACAAAACATGCAAGTAAACCACCCAAAAAGTGTGTTGAGACTATTAGATTATTATGGCAGCTTGCTAGCAAATTTTGACGGCTTAAATGTGAGTTATAAATAAAAAAGAGAGTAATTTTTTGCAGCCCTAATGGATGTAGATTTTGTTTATTTCTAGCTCGAAGAAGACTAATAAAACCAAGATGCCCTGGAGGCTTTGGAAACCTCAAAGCATCAAGAAAAGATTCCAACTTGCACAATATTAATATCTCACTAAATCATGTATACCAATGCAAACAATTTATTTCTCCAATGAAAACTTCAGATTAGTTCCTTTAAGAAATTGGGTGAATGGAGTCTTGAAATCAAGAGTTATATCAACAAAATACATAGGGGTGTAAGCCCTCGTACTCCCTAGGATATGCACATAAAACTAAGGTAAATAAAGGAGGTTGTACACCCTTGTACTCCTCTTGGCAACCTTGCAATAAAAGACTTGTAAACTAGAAAATGAGATTAAGCTTAATGGAGAGTGTATACACTTATACTCCTCCTAGGGTTTCAACCAACAATAACCATGAAACAAGCAAGAAGAATTAATAATTGGAGAAGAATTAATAATTGCATAACCCTAGTTCACCAAGAAAATTACCATTCATAAGCAAGAGAAGAAGTCTCCAAGAGGTGCACACCACCTTAGCTCTATCATTCACCAAGAAATATCAGCAAAAATCGTTTGCACAAGAGACAGATGCCAAATTTCCCAAGTAGGGCGCAAATTTCATCCACTAGTCTTCTCACAATGGGAGATCTATGATAAAAATGAAATAGAAGTGATCTATATTTATACAAATCCTCCTAAAAGTGTTTGTCCACTTAATTTTAGGGTAACCACAAAATAAGGGGTCAACAACCCTTATTTTACCCCTTTACGTCATTAAAATTTAATTTTCACATAACAAAGCCCTAAAATAAAGTTGATTTCTCCCTTCTAAGGAAACGATTTGGCATTAGGAGTAGGACGTTAGGCCTGGAGATGGAACGTTGGGCCTCCAAAGGAATTTTCCTCAAACACTATGGTATGCTCCACTAGGATGAGGCTCCTCGTCTCCCAAAAATTCCATGTGTCATTGATCGACACATCAACCACCCAAAACCCTAGCTCATGCATGATGTCACCCCAAAAATGTGGTGCTCTAGCCTCCAAAGGCAGGTTGTTGGCATGATGAAAGGCTAGGAAGGGTCCTCCAAGGTTCCTATCAAGCCTCCAAAGGCTATCATTGTTGTTCGGTGTGTGGGACATGGTATCCAACCTGTGGGATTCAAGCCCTAAGGAATCCCAAGCTAGGTTTGTTCTTCCATATCTGTACACCAACTAGGTCCTGCAAAGACAATGAATGTGCCCTATAAGGATCTCAAGTCAAATGAATCATGATAAGTAAATAAAATCAATAAAAGAGCCATATAATCATGTACATCCAAACCACCTCATAAAAATAAACAAGTGCTCAAAGACCCTATGCAATTTGCCAAGTTTAGGTATGGGAGGGCTGACAAAGCGACCTATTGGGTGAATCATACCTCAATTTTAGGAGTGTTTCCCAAGGGGACCCCTCTCTAAGACATGTGTAAAAAGTGAGATGGATGGGGGAAATAATCTTGGGCATGGGGTTCATGACATACAAGGGATTGTAGTATCTCTTTTATGGGTGCCTTTGTAGAGGGTGTGTTGCACCTTCGTTTTCAATGAAACCTTTTTCCAAGCCCATTTATTCCCTTTTGTCTTTTTAAGATGTTTCTAAGTTGAAGCCAAGGTCAAGTTTCTACCTAAGCATGAAAAACAGTTCCCACCTTGACTCTACCCTAGTCATATCATGATTCCCCAAGTTGAAACCATTTGTGGGGCTTCTACCTAAGCATGATAAACAATGACCACACATGCTCCACCTTAGATGGCATTTTGTATTACTTATTTTTCATGGGTCCCATCAGTTTCTTATGAGAGACATTTCATTTGCCTCAAGATCCCTAGGTGAGAATCTATAAGGTTCATGATTGGATTTTATCTTTTTCCAGCTACAAGCCTTTGGGCCTTCATCCCCTTATTCCCATGAAATGATGGAAAATACCTTCTTGGGTCAATACACCCAAAAATACCAAAAGGTAAGGAGATGAGGGGATGAAATGTGGAGAGTGACAAGTATGGTCGGGAATGTCACGATGACTCAGCAAGAGCACCTCCCAGTAGCAAACCTATCCCTAAGCGTGACCCACTTACTAGGTTGCAATGTCAACCACCAAAGTGAAATAGGGAAAAGAGCATAATTTCCAAGCAAACATTAGATAATCAAAAGAAGTTTTAAATGCAACAAACTTAAATGCCTCAAATATTGAAATGATACTCACCATAATACCTAGATTGTACCTCACGGAGCAAGACCCAATGTCTTCCAGAAGCCAGCTAATGTGGTGGACACCATCGTGACGAACTTGGCCCTGTGTTGTCGAGGTGGATCTTTGTATGTGCAAGTGGATGTTGTTGGTCAAGTTGTCTCTCGGTACTCCATGTCTGCAACCCGAGGGCCTCGATACATCATCTCCTTAGTTATCCCTAGCAACTGGGGATAACACGGTCCCATGTAGCTTGAACAATTCTTGCCAAAAATTGTTGGTGAACGTGGGATCCATGTCAGAGACAGTAGAATGAGGCATGCCATGAAGTTTGAAGATATTAACCATGAAAACTTGATCCATTGTGCATGTGGTGAAGGGATGTTGAAGAGCACATAAATGAGCATATTTGAAAACATGATCAACCACCACCATGATGACTGACTTATTTCCATATTTAGGTAGGCCCACAATGAAATCCATAGAAATATCTCGCCAAATAGAAGGGAGAATGGGAAGGGGTTTCATTTTATCTGGTGCTTTAACTATTTCTCCCTTGTTGCGTTGACATAGATCAGATTCAACACAAAAGTGCAGATGTCCTATTCCATACCATCCTAGTAAAAAGAATGTTTGACCCTTTCATAGGTTTTGGTAAACCTTGAATGCCCAGTTGTGGGTGAAGCATGAAGCTCAGACAACACCATGAATTTAATTTGCAACTTTTTCCCTAAATATAGAAGACCTTTGTAGTGAATCCCATTATTGTTCCAAGAGTACCCTGGAGAAGATGGAGAATTTTCTTGCAATTTTTGGATCAGGCGAGAGATTTTGGGGTATTGTGGCCATACCTGGCGAGTAGCTTGGATCCAATCAAGTAAAATTAAGGAGAGGGAAAAGAGGGACCCTTCTTCTTCATATTTTTGGGAAAGAGCATCAATGACCACATTTTCTTTGCCCTTCTTTTATATGATCTCATAATCATAGCCAAATAGCTTGGTTAACCATTTTTTTTTTCTCCGGGGAGGAAATTCTTTGTTCCATAAAATACTTGAGGCTCTGGTGATTAGTTTTAATATGGAAGCATTTCCCCAATATATAAGGATGCCAGAGATCCACGACATGAAAAATAGCCAACATTTTATTTTCATAGATTTATTGGCCTGAATGTTTGTCTAAAAGTTGTTTTCTAGTGAAGGCCAAAGGCTGGCCATCTTGCATGAGGACTGTCCCAATTCCTTTTCCTGACACATCACATTCCAATAAAAAAGTCTTGGTGAAATATGGGAGTGCCAAGACAAATGTCGTTCACATAGCCTCTTTCAAGAAATGTAAGGAGTGATCAGCTATTGGAGTCCAAGTGAAGGCATTCTTTTTAAGGAGAGAAATGAGAGGTGCTGCAATTTTTCCATAATTATTAATAAACTTGCAATAATAACTTGTTAAACCTAGAAAGCCACACAAGATCTTAGTAGTTTTAGGGTGAGGGAAATCCTTCATAGCTTCAATTGTTTTAGGATCCACCCTTACACCATCCTTGCCAACAATATGACCTAGGTACTCCACTTTTGACGCTCGAAAGGCACATTTAGATTATTTGAGGAAAAGTTGGTGCTGAGAGAATAGATGGAGAACTTGATACACATAGGCGATTTGGGATGTCCAAGTTTTACTATAGATGAGAATATCATCAAAGAGAACTAAGATAAAATGACATAGAAAAGGATGGAAGACATGATTCATGAGACTTTGGAAAGGGGAAGGGGCATTACACAGGCCAAAKGGCATGACCAAGAACTCATAGTGACCCTCCTGATTTCTAAATGTATTCTTGGGAATGCCTTCTTCTTTCATACAAATTTGGTGGTATCCAGAATGAAGATCAAGTTTAGTAAAGTACTGAGCACCACTCAATTCATCCAAGAGATCATCAATGAYAGGAATGGGAAACTTATCTTTGATGGTGAGTTTATTAAGGGCATGAAAGTATGGACACATGTGCCAAGTACCTTCTTTCTTGAGTACCATGACCACATGAGAAGAATAGGGGCTAGTACTAGGACGAATAACACCCACTTCAAGCAATTCTTGAACARTTTTCTCAATTTCATTCTTCTGGGAAAATGGATGACGATAAGGGTGAACATTGGGAGGAAGACAGTCAAGGAAAAGAGGAATGGAATGATCATGAACACCATGGGAATGGGGAATTCCTTGGGGAGTGGAAAAAATAACTTGGTTTTTGGATATGATAGATTAGAGGCCAGGGTGCATGGAGGGTGTCTCAACTTATTTAATGGAATGGATTTGGGTAATAATACTCGAATGATCCTTTTTGAGAATCTTTTCCATTCAATGGGAACTGATGATCTCAGGGGAAATTGATGTGATTCCTTGGCACTGATACTATTATCCCTCCTGTTGGAATTTCATGGTTAATTTCTTAAAATCCATGAGAATGGGGCCCATAGTGTGTAACCATTCAACACCTAGCATAATGTCAAAACCGCCTATGTATATAGAAAACATATGAGATTTCAAGTTATACTGACCAATTTGGAGCAAAACATTTTAACAATGTCCTCCACATTTCATAGACCCTCCAATGGAAATCGTGATTTGAAAATTATTGACTGCATGGATACAACAATTGAATTCTTGGGCAATACGACGATGAACAAAATTATGGGTGCTACCACTTTCAATAAGGACGATGAATTTTTTATTCTTAATGTAACCAATTAACTTGAGGGTATAGGGAGAAGAGAAGTTGGTGAGGGAATTCAATGAAATCACCAGTTCAACTTTTGGTGGATCAGAGGGTGGAGTCAGATCAAATGGGGGTGGTAGCTCCTCCACAGGGGGAAAAAATTCCTCCTATTTGGAAACATCCTCAGTCATGGCCATAAAAATATTTTTTTCCTTACACTTGTGCCCTGGAAAATATTTGTCATCAAAATTATAGAAAAGACCCTTGAGTTGGCATACAACCATTTATGCCTAGGTTAATTTCTAGATCTTGAGGGGGTTTGCAGGAGGGGTAGGATTGGTGGGTTTAGGGAGAGGAAGAAAAGATGGTTTTATGTTCTAGGAGGATATAATCTATTGGGCTTCATTGGCTCGTTGAGTAGCTTCCAACCAAGTTTGGGGGCAGACCATGGGAACATGAGCACAAATTTCATCTTTCAGACCACTGATAAATAATTCTTGGAAGAATGCCTCTGACACACCCTTCGTTCTAAAATCCAAGTGCTCAAAGGCTGTAATAAATTCTTCCATTGTCCCAGACTACTTAAAATTGGTTAATCAACCTAAATGATGGGTGTTGGAGTCAAAGCGGTCATAAATCTTTGCAACAAACTATTTCCAAGACACATACCCTTGGCGTGCCTTTCTATGCTATTGCCACCATTTATATCGTTTTGGATCCAAACATAGGATACCATAATAAATCTTGGATAAATCATCAATAATTCCATGTAAAGAGAAATAATGTTCCATTTGAGTGATCCAACCTATGGGATCTGAGCCATCAAAGTTTTTCACCTCAATTCTTGGAAGGTGGAGGTCTCGAGGAAGGTGGGTGGAATGAGGACCTTAGTAATGGGAAGATTCATTGTCTTCCTGATAGAAAGGTTGTTTAGAAGAGGTAGGGTTTAGGGAGCTTCTCATCAATTGGGTGATTGTGCCTTTGATTTCTTTGATGTGGGAACATTCGTCCTATAGGGTCTGAAAAGAGGAATTGAGCCTGCTAATGTTGGAATTGATAGTCTTGATGTCCCCCTTGTTCTGGAGATTGTCGTAAATCAAGATATTGAGTTCTTGGTCGTGGGTGGTGGCCATTTCGACAGAGGAAAAGATAGGCAGACGAGTCCACACTAAAATTATTACAGATGAGGGGTATCACGACAAATGGGAAAAGATAGGAATCCGAAGGGATAGGTCCCAAATAAGGGTGTTAGTAAGACCATTATAATTTTTTTTTTCTTTTTAACTCCTACAGAGTTATACTCTTATTTGAATAATATTGCAATGAAAAAATGCCCAGATTCTTAATAGGAAGAAATGTGTAGTAATTTCACAACGTGAATGCAGGAGGCAAGGTTGCATGAAAATAGATCTTGTGTGTTCCTTTTCTACTCTGTTTCTATCCCAAGGATTAGGGTGTTTAGTGTTTCTATAGACAAGGGTTTTCCCTATGTTATAGCTCTCAAATATATGTGTGGGGTCGAACAATAGTACTTGGCCCAATATCTCAGGGAGCCAACTAAGGAGGCTAGACCGTACCCTTATCCGTACTACCTAATTACCCAAGTACTAGAAAGTATCTTCCCGAGTGTTGTTCTCAGTGGCACTATAGTAATCAGGTGGCCAATCAATTTATCTATGGAGGGCTTCAGAAGATCTATTCCAATCCATATACAGATGTTGTTTGATGCACTACCACTAGAAGGGGTACCAATAAGGGTTACAAGGGTGGCCAACAATGTTTGCTTAAGAACCACTTGTAGTGTATGTGTTTATTCTTCCATGCCATGGATTTATGCATTGAACGAAAAATCTTTGTAGTTTTAATACACCGAAACACATCTCTACCTTGAAAACAAATATCCCACAATTCCTACCAAGGAAAGTGTTATGATACCACTTGTAAGGTACCAGATGTAATATAATATGAAAAAACAAGAATATTCAATAGATACAAATGGAACAACAAAATATTGAGAAGAGAAACACCAAAAATGATACCTTTATTCAAGAAAGCAATGTTCACTTGCCTCTTCAAGGGGAAAACCTCCAACATAGCAAATCTCTATTACAATAATTCTCAAGACAAAACTTATCATGCCTCCTACTCTTGTTTATACTAATTCTATCTTCTAAAGAACCTTCTAGCAGAATATGTTTCTAGAAGCGGAAGCTTCTATTAGGTCTTCTCACATTGACTTGTTTCCATTTATTAAATAGGCCTTACAAAATAGTATTAGCCTTTATTACATCGAAAATATATTATTCTACCTATGTGTGGGGTTAGGGAGGTTAGGTCCCTAACACTTGCAGAGTACTACTATTGGAACCACAATGGTATATTAGAAAAATTCAAATCATGACCCTTTCCTTCTCATTATAACCCCAAAACCTTATAGCACGATAGACTTTTATTTTTTATGGAGAATGAGATTGAAATGACATAAGCGAGGATTGAAGGAAGGTTGGGGTGCCATTTCTGAATTGGGTTTATAATAGTGATTCTAAGAAGCATCATGGAATTTATAATCAATTTTAGTTGTATCTTTAAAGTCATAGTGGAAATGTTGCAACACGATTTTCTCTCTGCTCAAGAGCTAGATTGTAGTCACACCAATGCCATAAGAAATTTTGCAGTCATTTCCAAATTGGGATGATAACAAATATTTTGAAAAAAATCAAGGAAGTTACAACCATTTCAAGTTACAATGATTCTTAGGACAAGTCACCGATAACGTTTCAGGTCGACCTCGGTTGGATCCATGCCCACCACTATAAAAATGGCCATGGATGATTGGATAAACAAAGTGGTTGGTGATTTCTCAACCTTAGCTTGGTAGGAGTTATCCCTTTTCAAGTAGAATTGTTGTCTTCGGAATTCCATTACTACCTTTCAATGAAATAAAACCACTGAATTTAAGGAACTCACTAGTCAGACTTTTATGGACATTGGTGACCATGACTAGGATAGGGGAAATAGGCCTTGGTCATTCCCACATAACACTAATTTCAGTTAGCTACATCTATTTCTCAAGATCAATTTGAGAATTTTAATGGGTTTGATACAACGAGATGTGTTGGCTAGATGGAGCATTATTTTTCTCTTTATGAGATTGAAGATTACACATTGAAACTCTAGTTGAGCATGTTGTGTCTTCATTGGGAGCATTACCAACATGGAAATGGTACACAAGACCATATCATGTTACATTTTTTTTCATTTCATCACTTATTTCAATTCATTTCATTTTCATTATTGTCATGTCAAATGTGGCATATGTTTCACATCAAGATGGGAAGGTAAGAGAAGATTAATTTTTCAAGAAATTGCACTGGGAAGGTAAGAGAAGATTAATTTTTCAAGAAATTGCACTGGGAAGGTAAGAAAAGATTAATTTTTCAAGAAATTTCATCTACAAAAGTTAATAACCAAATTGCAGTATCCCATTCTCAACTATTTAAACTTGGTATTGTTTATATTGTAATTATTCTTTGCATTACTATATTTTGTTTTACACTATGAGGTAGTTGCTATGACGATTTTGAAAGACATACACAAATTATCATTTTGAAATTAATAAAGAAGTTCCAAGGTAAATTGACTAAGGGAAAACACTGACAGGGCTATGAGTTCACCAGAGTGTAAATGTAAGGGGGTTTAATGGGGGGAATTGACCTATGTCTCATTATCCTTCTATAAGCTATATATAACGTCTTTCATGTGATTTTTCATCCTAATGTTTCTTCTATTACAATTAGGATCCTAGTGAAATCATTAATTGCTTTAAGTAATTATTTCCTACCCTTGGGTACCTACCTCCTATTTTGAAGAAACCAAATCCTATATTCTTAAAATCAAGGAGAATTCAAATACGAATCTTGACTCCCCTCATTAAGGAAGTGGAAGAGTTGGATTAGGGCTCTTCCTTTCCCTCTAATGCATTCATTAAAAAGAGAGAATTCAAATTAAGGGAGGGCATCCTAAGAAAAAGAGATTTTTGGAGAAGAAAATAAGAGTTTGAAGGAAGATCACCAAGTAGAGCTCACACATTATCCATACAGTCATGATAAAAGCATTGATGGGTTATATTGGGCATAAATATTGAGTAGGGAGATACCTTACTAAACATGTGCATATTTCTAGTTTATTGGGTTTTCCAAGAATCCATAAACAATTGTTTAAGAAGCTACAAAATGTTAGAAATCAAATATGAAAGTGGACAATCATTGGAATCATGTTACACACACTAAAGAGGATATAGAGGAAGAGAACTCTCAAGGGACTGAAGAGAAAATAAGGGAGTGTCTTTCCGTGTTGTGTTGGGGTAGTATAGTGAGTGCCAAAACTAGTCTACGTGAGATATTGAATAAATAATAGTGGTGGTGTTTTTTGAACAAGTCTTCTTAACCCTGGTGGTCTCATAACCCAACATGGAGTGAAATTCCACAACGAAATAGATTATGTTTAGGAATGAAATGGTTCACCCATAATTAGTATCCTTAGATATCATTTTATGATAACAATAAGTTTGTTTTCTCCTCCTATGTTATGAAATTAATCTTTTATGATGATGATTAGGACTCCATTAATGATAATAATATTTCTATGGAAACCTCGTAGGGTTGAGGAATAAATGGGATGTTATTTAAAATTGATATATATTTGGCAATAGGATTGTGCCGAGTTTTGAGATTTATTGTTATGTTTCCATTAAAATATTATATAGAAAAATTATGTATGTTTTGATTATTAAAGTGTGTGAACTTTCCAACGATGGATATCTATATTATGTATGTTTTGATTATTTAAGTGTGTAAAATTTCCAACGATGGATATAGAATTCTTATAATAAAAACATGTAACAATTCTATCACTAAAATATTTTTAGAATGCTAATTATATGTTGTATAATTACATATAATAAATTTATAATAAATAAGTGACATTCAAAGTTCTTTTGACCTTAATTACTTAAATGGAATTTATATTACACAATTATATCTATTAATAAAATATCATTCATAACTAATTTATCAAAAAAAAAAACATATTCTACTAAATGTTAGATTCATCCTAAACTTTAGATTTATCACATGTTCCAAAAATAAATTGGATTTCAAACTCTCATTCAACTAGATTCATCTAAACTTTAGATTTCTCACATGTTCCAAAAATAGATTGTCGTTCAAAATTTCGTTCAAAAATTCATTCAACTATTCTTTGGTTTAGAGTTTAAGGTAGGGGTTGCTAATTTAGGGATTGCATTTCGATAGGTTTGATATTGTTTAATGTGATGTTAATTTGAAAATTAGTTAATATTCTTTTATTAAAGAGGCTAATCCATCCATTTCATATTTACATAATCAATTGTCTTTGTTGTTTAAAAAGTTTGATATTTTCAATTAAATTGGTTAAGTTCATGTTACTTGAGTATGGAATTCATTAATATGTTTAATGAAAAAGGTTCGTATAAAATATATGGTTATGGTAATAATGACATATAGAAACGAATTCATGCATATATATATGTGTGGGGGTAGGTTTATAATTTTACCAAAGTATGTGTGTGCCCTTATGTGTTTGGCTACTTTTAAATTAAGGAACCGAAAACTCTGAAACTTCTATTTCTTATTCTAGAGCTGATACTAATCTATTTCAACAATCTAATAATTTAATAATTTTCAATTGAATTATATATATATATATATATATAAAATTAGTCATAATTTACATATTTTACATATTAATTTAAAATATGATATATAAATATAAAAAATTTAAAATTTAAAATATTAATAAAATTATCTTATCAAATTCACCCAAAAAATTATGGGTTTGATCCCTACCTTTATTACTTCATGGGATTTTCATTGTAAATTTCTCTCCTAAACCTTCTAGGGATCTCAAATCAAAGTTTGAAGAAAGATTTGCTAGATCCTTAATTAAGTATAGAAAATATTTGAGTCATCATTTATGGAAATGGTTTTAGTTGTCGTAAATTGTAATGAGTGTGAAGTTCTTCCACTATTAAATATTATTACTTGAGAATCCCCTTAGATTGTGTGGATAAAGGGATTTTTTCAAAATGGAAATTACAAATGAAAGTATGAGTAGCAAAAAGACTAATAGAATGGTGATTCTTATAAAATAACTTTAGGCTGACAGCATTCGGTAGGTTTACATTTGTACTACTGTATTATTTGACACAGTGATGATTTTGTTTGAGACTTTGTGACGACATTATATATTCCTCATGATGATTATATTTATTCCTTATATAATGCTTTTTTCGTTTTAATTATTCTTCAACAAGTAGAACATGAAGGATTGTTGTAAATTCAACATTAAATCTATTAATGGCTAATTTTTGAATGATCTATGTTTCATGTAGGAAGAAAAAGGAACGAGGTTTAATGATATGAAGTTGCATATTAAATACTTATTTTATGATTAATTGAATATTTGAAAAGTATTTTGTAGAAAGATGTTGATGTTCAGATTGGTCAAAATCCTAACAACAATTTCACGAAGATAAAATATCCCTATTTTTTTTAAAGAGGTGGTACGCCTCTATTATAATCTAAAATATATAGTTGATATTCTTGGATTGGGATATCAAATGGGAGAATGCTAAACAACAAAACCCAAATATTTATTTATTTTGTTTTTATATAAAATGGTTCTTGATAACCAGATTGATCTTTGGGTGCAACATTTGCTTGAAAATGGACCAAGCAACTTATTTACAATAAAAAGATAATGAAAAGATTTAATATCAAAACAAATGTGTGCTCAACTTCATTATAACATCCTTCTGAAACACATGCAAGTAGAAGATGTATCCATATTTTCTCACAAAAAGAAGAATGAAATGGTGTTGATCACTTCAAAGAACTTTAAATGAGTATTACATCCAAAATTGAAAAGAATTTGATGGACATACTCCAAAAATCTCATGCTCAAAAATCCAAAAGTCTGAGAAATCATTAACATTATGCCTCGAAGTAGTTCTCTATGGATTTTAATATATAAAGTATATTTCTCATTACAAATCATTTCAGTAAACCAATTGACTAGTGATCAGAAATAAAACTTGTCAAATGCAAGGACTAAACCTCCATGAATCAATTAGACAACCCTAGCTTACATTACCAGCCACATATATGGTTGTAAAATACTCCTATTAATATTTTTAGGAAGAGACTTGGAAGAATAAAAGGAAAAACACTCAAAAAACTATGCCTTGTGCTTGATTTCTAATATACAAACAAAAAGCTTTGAGAGAAATTGTGTAGAAGAAGAAGCAAGAAAAAATGGAGATCTTTATTTACTGATTAGATAGTTGGATGCACACTGATGGTTGAAAAATGATATCTTGATGATATAACCTCTGCTATTTTGATCTTCTAACCCTTTTTTTTTGATGGTGCTCTCTCTCTTTTAAATCTACTCCTAATGCTTCTTTGAAGTAGTTAGGGTTTATGTTTTTCTAGAAGTTTCCATGTGCTTCTTATTTTTGAATAAAGAGTAAATCATTTAATAAATAATTGATTGAATGATATTTAATGAATTTAATTCATTTAAATTCATGCCTCAAATATGGGACCCACTTCATCATTTTATAAAAGTTATTGAATAAACTTTATTTCCAAAATGTGAAGTTCATTGTCTAAAAAAAGTGTATTGTGTTTTAATTTTCTGAGCATGATAATTGACTTCTCATCCATGGAAAACATTCTCGAAGTAATATTTATAATTCCAACTTTCTAATGAGTCCCCTTGAGCGAAATTTGGAGGTCCAGATCTCAACTTATAGATTTGGGAAGTCGAGGTTCCAAACAGATTTCCTAGCAAGTCATAAAAACAGAGTTGACTAATATTTTAATTTCCAGAAGAATTATAACCAAATTCATCCATTGAAACTTGTTCCATTTTCTTCCTTGTGAATTAAATTTCCAATGAGGTATCTCTTGCCAAAAATGTACATCTATATCATGAGTTATGAACTTCGAAAGAACAATGCTCAACAGTAGTCGATCTAGTTCGTGGATCAATCTCATCCCTTGATTTAATTATTCCCTTCTTTAGTCGCACATGCATTGTGGTGGGTGAAACATATAGTGTTTATAATGTAAAGGCTTTCCATATCATTCATGTGAGGTAAAGGATCTTATGGAGGTATTATCTTAACACTCGTGCCTTAGAAAATTTCATGACTTAGTAAAATTTTGGTCACCCAGTCACTACCCATTCATTTCCCATTCAGTTCCAAGTCATCACCCAATCAACACCCATGTGTCTTAGTTTAATTGGTTTCCACGTGTCTTAATGTGATTGGTTACCATGCCTTCCATGTGCCTTGGAATTAAACTTAGGAAAATATGTTAATTAAGGGAAAATAGGACGTGAAAGGAGATACAGATGGAGAGTAGAGCATGGAAGGTTGCAGGGTAAAGGGTATGGTGAGGTAGGGGGATATGTTGTGGAGTATGGTTGGTTCTATTATCACATGAATTTTTTAGAGTCCTATGGATTTGTGGTTTTTACCTAAGTCTGTAATTTTGCCCCAGTCTCCCTGTTTTCCCAGCTCGAAGTCCCAGATACTTGAAGTGGATCTCGACCGTCTAAATCCAGAATGCCATGCGTCATCAGATCCTCAGCTTCAGAGGTTTTTATTAGAGGGAAATGTGGTTTGAGAATTGAAATTCCCGAAGTCTGATTCACGAAGTAGATCTCAGTTGTTGATTTGAAAAGAGAAGATCTGATCCATCAATCTGAAAGGCACCAGAGCTGGGTCATTAATCAGGAAGCCTCACCTCAGATCAAAAGGTCAATGGTCGCGCTCCATTGTGGGGTCTAAAGGTGTGCACATTTTAAATTTTTAAGGGTGGGCTGCAATTGGAACCGTGGTTTTTGGAAAGGGATGCGTGGCGGTTCATGGTGAATTGTGGGGACAAAAGAGGTTTTCTTTCAAACCACCCTTGGTTGCGCCTGAAATCATGCAATTGCATAGGTTCATGGCCCTAGGTCACATTGAAGATGGAGCGATGGAGAGGAGCTACGCCAAAGACCGAAATCATCTGTATTGGTCACAAAAGAAGATCTACTTGGCCTCGA
>JASDQU010752620.1:920-15136 GCA_032191745.1 Picea mariana | reverse complement strand
CTTCTAGTTCTAAAATTTCTGGCACCGCTACTGGGGACAAATTGAAGACATTTTCCTGGGATAGAACAACAAAGAAGCTCTGATTCTGAAGGTGCATAAGATATCAGTACCATTGAAGATTGCAGCTTGCACCTGGTGACACCACTGTTTCAAGTCCACTTCTTTAGTTGTGGCTCCGAAGGGTAGACACACGAGGTCTACTCAACAGTTGCCTCTGGATACACCTGAAGCTAAGCTAACCTAGAGAGGATTATTAAGAAAGGAAATCTTTCTCAAGAAGGATTTTTGTTGTTATCCCAGATTGAAAAGCTCCCTGGGAAGAACGACATTGTAGAGAGCTAGTTTTAGATGGTGAACTAAAGTTGGACATAAAATTCTGATTGATTATCTTTCACCATGACGAATCCACTGTGCAGAATCTGTTGGTGACTCCACTTAAGGGAGACAAATAAAAATTTTCTAGAGGCTATCCTGGCCAATAGTTTCCCCCCCTTCAATTTCTAAGAAATCACTGGCTATCCAATTCCAGTTCCATCTATAAATGAATGGGATGATTATCTTCCGAGATTCAGAGGAAGAAAGCATGACCATCCCGGTGAGAACTTATTAAAATTTCATATATGCATGCTTGAACATGGCTTCTTTCACGAGGATGTCTTGATCAATATGTTCAAATTTTCTTTAGAGGAAGATGCTCATGAATGGTGTCAATCTCTCCCTGCTGCTAGTATCCATTCTTTGAAGGATTTTCACGATGCTTTTAATTCATATTACGATAATATTTACCTATATCATATTATTTTGGATGACTGTTGTAAGAAGTTTTCATTCCACATCCAACAGATGATAGAGTCTTCCTCATGTAATGAGTCTGGTGAAGATCTGATTGAAAGAGAAAGTGAGGATAGAAGCGATTATTTTGCAAATGTGGATGAAAAATTTTCTCTTTCTATTATATGAGTGTTGATAGTGTTGATGGTTGCATAGCCATAGATGTATCATATTCTGCCCCTGATGGACTTGTTGTCTCAGTTGTAAATGAAGAGATAGTTGTGGAGGAGGATTCTTCTCTTTTCCTTCAAGAGGTTTCCCATGATGTATTTTCACCTAGGATTGAAGAGAAGAATCAAGAGGTCGCTCATTTTTCTTTGCAAGATAAAAGAGTTATGCTCTCACCCATATTTGATGAGTGTTTAGATGAAGAGCAACAGATCTCCACACCACATTTTGCTGACTTGGGGAGAAACCAGCCTGAGTATGACAACTATGAATCTGATTCCGATGTGGATATGAAGGATTTCCAAGACCATACTATAGAGCCTTTTCCTTTATACATTAAGGAAGAGAATTGTGCGGAAATCAACCATCTTGGGTCTGCAAAAGACACTGAGGAGATTGATAGAGAGAAGATCCATCCATGGATATACATGAAGAGACTTCTTTCTCTCAGCTAGCAGATGTTATCGAAGCAGACAAAGGAGAAATGGAGGAGCTAAAGGTGAAATTTATCTCCTGTCTTGAACCTATAGATGAGAAAGTATCACCTGGGATCAGCTGACCCGCATCAGTCTCTACCCACCTGTACACTCTGAGAACATTGAACGATGAGTGAGTAACCATGAAGAGAAGGAGGTAATTTCTTATGAGTCAAGCTTTCCTGATTATAAATTTTGTGACCCTGTGGGGTTATATATGGAACTATGTTTTCCAAAAGCATTGGAGACTGCAAAATTGTTCATATTATCATCATTCTGAGGTATTTCCAGTGTTCCAATACATATTTTCTTTATGTTGTCATACTTCCCTTACCTTTTATAGATTATTTGCAGTAAATAGAATAATTATATTACCGAACAGTCTGGGTAGTTATGGTGGAAGTTTTCTTTCACCTAATGCTTTGTAAAAATTAGTTAGCTTAGGACTGTACATAAATAAGCTCTTTCTGGAGCATGTGTGTTTGTTTTCCTTTTTATAAGTAGAATAGTGTACATGTTGACCTTCGACGAATTTTTTTGAGATCGACTCCATAACCCAACAACTAAGGCACTGGAACTACTTGTTCTTGGTAGCTCGCAGGGAGCATTCTACCCCCTATGGAGCCAAATGTTGTCACATGAAATTGTCAGAGTCCTATGGGTTTTTGGTTTCTACCTAAGTCTGTAATTTTTCCCTGGTCTCCCTATTTTCCCAGCCCGAAGTCCCAGAGACCCAAAGTGGATCTCGACCATCCAAATCTAGAATTCCACACATCATCCAATCCTTAGCTCCAGAGGTTTTGCTTAGATGGAAATGTGGTTTGAGAATTGAAATTCTTGAAGGCCGATTCACGAAGAAGATCTCAGTCGTTGATTCGAAAAGAGAAGATCTGATCCATCAATCTAAAAGGTGCCAGAGTTGGGTTGTTGATTAGAAAGCCTCGTCTCAGATCATAATATCAATGGTCATGCTCCATTATGGGGTCAGACGGTGCACACGTTTTAAAATTTTAATGGAGGGTCGTAATCAGAACCATGGTTTTTGGAAAGGGACGCATGGTGGTTCATGGTGAATTATGGGGACAAAAGCGGTTTTCTTTCAAACCACCCTTGGTTGTGCTCGCAATCACGCAATTGTGTAGGGTCATGGCCCTGGGTCACATTGAATATGGAGCGATAGATAGGATCTATGCCAAATACCGAAAGCGTCCATATTGGTCACATAAGAAGATCTGCTTGGCCTTGAGACGTTGAGATTGAATCGAAAAATTCGTATGGCACCACCTGGAAACATTCATGAGTGTAGGCCCTGTCCTGATCCCGATGAAGATAGTTATTGAATATTGGGGGTGGAAGTTGATACCTTTTCTCACCCCATAAATAGAAAGCATTGTAGAGCGTAGCCATGAAGGCATGCTGACGATCTAAAGCTTCCTTATGGGAAATTTTTCCGATAAAGCACATAACTGCACCTGGATCGCGTCTTACATGAGAAAAACTGTACAATTTGACAGAGTAGGTGCCACTTGAAAGATTTGAGGGCAGTGGTCTGATCACACTCTTGGTGGTTGCAGTATTTCTGGGTATTTATAGAAAGTTTTGATATTTTTTTAATGTTGAATGGTTGATATAGGCTCCCTGCTATTGTAATATTTTGATGAAGAACACTAGTTCTCTAGTTATGTATTTGTTTTTGAGACATCTTGGTTAATCTAAGTCAACTTTCTTACTCCATCTTATTTGCCTCTAATACTGAGAGAGTTCATGAATGACTGATTCACATGGATTATTGTAACTCTATTATGATGAATGTTTGATTATAGTGTTGTTATAATTTTTTTCAGTTTCTTTGATATTTGAATTCAAGAGGATCTTATGTTTAAGTTTTTCCTCCCTAGGCTACTGGAAGACCTGATGTCCACGATACACCCGTACACTCTCCTCACCAAAGTCTTCCCTCTATTCACCTTTAATCCAACTTACCAACCGAAGTTTATTCTAGACCTCACCTGCAGGTTCATACTAGTCCAGTTTTCTGAGTTAATACGATATCATCTTGAGTCTGCACCCATTTGACCTCTTTAAAACCAACCCGTGACATATAAACTATGATGGGTACTGGTCTTACCTTCTCTTCAATCAGAGGGTGAATTCTAGTGCTAACAGGTTCATGGGAGTGTGGTGTGGTAGTGCAGTAAGAGGGTATGGGGAAGGGGATCTACGGGGTAGTAGGAATGAGTGATGGGAATTAAACTTAGGAAAATATATTAAGTAAGGGAGAATAGGATGAGAAAGGAGATGGGGATGGAGAGTAGAGCATGGAAAGGTAGGAGAGTATTGTGTGGTTAAAGAGTATGGTGGGTCATAGGGTAAGGGATATGTTGGGGTACGTGGATAGGGTGTGGAGTATGGTAGGTCTATGGGAGTGTTTCGGGGTAGTGGAGTAAGAGGATATGGGGAAGGGGATCCACGGGGTAGGACGAATGAGTGATGTGAATTAAACTTAGGAAAATATGTTAAGTAAGGGAGGATAGGATGAGAAAGGATATGGGTACAAAGAGTAGAGTGTGGCGGGGTTAGAGAGTGTAGCGGGTCACGGGGTAAGGGGTATGGCAGGGTGGGGCGATAGGGTGTGGATTATGGCGGGTCCATGGGAGTGTGGCAGGGTAGTGAAGTAGGAGGGGATAGGGAAGGGGATCCATGGGGTATGAAGAATGAGGGATGGGGAAGAAGATCCATGAGGTAGGGGAGTGAGTGAAGGAGAATGGAGGAGAAGGAAATATTAGTCCCACAGGGAAAGGGGTTAATATAAGAAAATATGAGAATGAGTATGAGAGATAAGTATGAGATATGAGATAAGAAGAGAAGAAGTGAAACTAAGTATGAAATGAGACCAAGTATAGAAAATGAGATGTATGAGAATATGAGATGAAAGGAATAATAAAGTATTCCTGAGACTCAATATAAGAGAGGAAACTAAAAGGATCGAGAGAGAAATCAACTGTGATGCACATGGAAGAAGTGATCTTTCATGGAATATCAGGTAGTTAGACAAAAACATGAGTATCTTGGTCATACGGAATTGGATTTTGATTATGTAAAATGCATGATGATGCTAAGATGGAGGGTTGCACCATCAACTGATGATCATTGAAAATTTCCTTCTTTTGATATAATTTATTATTATTATTCCAAAGACGAAAAATGTAGGTGATCAAAATTTTGATTAACAACTGGCTCCAACTACGGAACAATGACCCCTATGGGTTGCTAAGAACAATAGAATCAAACCAATTTCCTTCTCCATTGGGCCATGGAGTCATATTCATAATAAATTCTTGTAATTCCTCATCCATTGGGCCACAGAGTCATATTCATAATAAATTCTTGTAATTCCTTGTCTATTGGGCCATGGAGTCATCTTCAAACATTATATCCATCTAACAATTGCTTTATTATGAAAAAATTTGACTAAATAAACGAAACCATGTACAAAAAATATCTACCTACCCTAACCTACTTGGAGGAAAGGGACACTTTTCAAGTGCAAGTATATTTCTAATGGATCCATTTAAGCATCCAATTGATCTATGGAATGAACTCTTGAATTGGGGAATATATCAGGGTTGTTATCAAGGGGTCAAGAGCATGTTTGAAGTGTACTAAAGTAAAATTGAGACGAATGTGTCGAAAATATGATTGCATTGCTTGACCAACAATGTTTTGGAACCATGATTCAATAAAATAAACTCTTGGTTGCTCATGAGTGTTGCAATATTTGGTTGGATGATAAGTTTCCCATTTGAAAATATTTGTATCTTTCTCCTTATCCTCAACCACATCAAATGTTCTTGATTCATTGGAAATGTCCTGAAAGAATTTTTCCTTCATGCAATAGAAATATTTCCCATCATTGTTCTCAATATTAATTTTTTCCACCAATTGTTCTTGCTACCAATGTTCTTGTGAATTTCCATCATCAATATGCAACCATTGCAAACCATTGCAACATTTTCCTTGTGAGAATGTTGGTTGAAATATTGTTGTGAATTTGGTGGAGACTCATCAATTTCATTTTCAAACTTGCTACTCGAAATATCCTAATATGAAGTATATGAAAAGCCGAAATATTAGACTTGAAAATTGGAATCCTTATTTTCATTTTCAGCAATATGACTAGATTCATAAAAAAAATTCAATCTTTGATTAGATTTTTATTCCAAATCACTCACTTCATTATCTTGTGTCGATATGGGAGAGGGTGGGTAGCAACATTGAAAACATCAAAAATGGAATATGGGTTCATTCTTGGGATGTATGCTTGAGAAAATGAAGTTTCCAACACATCCCAATTGATAATGGTCTCAAGTAGCAATATGAATAACCATTCAAGATAATTCCCATGCAAAGCTTGTGCAAATAATTGGCATATAACATTATTTTTAGAGATATTGAAAACATCACATGTGCTTTTGAATTTTAACAAATGTTGCTCTGCATCCTTTGAAGTATTCCCAAAGAATGCGGGAATTTTTTCAATATAAATGTTTGGCATTTGAAAATCTACTTCTTGTATATTTAAAGGGATTCTATGTAGTCACCTCATTCTCTAGGCACCTCTTCCTTTTGTTGCATCTCGTAAATCCATTGATGGGTGTTGTGATTTTTTTTCCACTTGGGTGAGAAAAAAAAGGAACTTAATTATCTAGTTAGGCTAGCAAGACAACAAAAATTTGGTGTTACACACAAAATTTGCACACTACCTAGTGTCGTACTAAGTGTCACACTTTCATCATTATTACATTTAGTGTCACAGTTGTATACAATTGCATTTTTAAGTGTCGTAATATCAAAACGACACTTTCCCAAGTGTTGCATTCATGTTTTACAAATATAGACACCATGGGACAACATTTTGTCACTTCCCTAGTCAAGAGGGAGAAGGAATCATCATTTTCTAAAGGTCAAATGCTTGAATTGTACCTCGAGTTTGACTTAGTTGGAAGGGTGATGCTCCCTTTTTCATGTCTGGAGGGAGTTTGTCCTTGGGTGACACTCCCTATACCATTGTCACGAGGCATCAATGACACTATGTCTCAAGMATTGGGGGAGTGCCAGATAGTTATGCCTAACTCCACCTTTATCTAAGGGACATCTCCGAGGATCTTTGGGTGGTCATGGATGAGTGATGACTCATAGCCTTGAGTCACTCAAATTCCCTTCCATTATGGGGTTCCAAATCCTAACTTAGAGAGAAAATATCTCAACCTTCCCTTCATTTTCTAATGGTGGTTGGACTTTCCAAATCCTATATAAGTAAGGCCATCCATGGAGGAAAAGGAGATGAATTCCATAAGGGGTGAAAATTTTGATCTTAAGAAAAAATATGAATACATGTGTGTGCATCCAAGTGCCGAAGGAAATAAGGGTTGGAAGATTGGCTCCATCATCCATATGTAAATTTTCATTTATAATGAATAAAATTGGCATGTTCCTTTCAATTTTTGTTTGTGCATTTGTCTAATGCTTATGTCAAATCAAGATTAGATAGATTAGTATTTTCCTAACATGATCGATTAGAATTAGAGTTGCTTGTCTCATATTCTTGCAAGTTCCTTTTATCATTGAGAAGCTTGGAGTAGCAAGGTTGAGGCTTGGAGCAACGAGGACATATGTCAGACTTAAGGTTAGTCTAAATATCTCCTTCTATCTATAGGATTAAAATATTAATCTAAAAGGAAGTCCATCACCATTTGTATTGAATATGTCTTAGATTATCATCTTAATCCAAGGAGAATTCAACATGTTCACAGGGTGGATTTCTCACAACAGTTGGTCAGTTGATTAGTGGATCAACCAAAGAGAAAATAGAAAAACAAATAACAAGAAAATAAAACTAAACTAAACATGTATAAAAATCAAATGGAAACATGAAAATGACATAAGTAATAGCTACCAATAAGGAATGATCTTTGAATTAGTAACACCTAGGAAAAGTATGGGGATTTATGAATCCCCTCTTCCTCCTTGGGATGACTCTTGAGTCCCCCAAAATAGAGCTCTACTCTCCTAACAATGGAGTAACAATAGTGAGGAAATTTTTGGTTAAACTTCTCAAGAGGTGAGAAGTATACCACTTGCTATGATTGCTCAAATATCTCTTAAGAGAATAGTTGGCTTCTCCAAAAGCAAATGAACAACATAACAATACTAATGAATTCCCTATTTGTTTGCATCCCCCAAGTATGCATTTATAGGACCAATACAAGCTATTACATAAATTTATTCTAGTGTGAATGGGGGATCTTTTAGAGGTACCACCCATCCTTTCCATATCCCCAAGGATAGAGTTAGGAATGATTTGGGTGTCTTGTCAAGGTACACCTCAATTTGGAAGTGTTTGAGGCCCGACCAAATGAAATAATGTGAAGTTTGTGCATTTGAGCAGGTTTTTACGAGGACAGTCACACAGACCACACAAATTGTGTCGATTCAGCTGTGTTGGCTCATGCAAATGTGCGCAGAAAAGCTTTAAGGAACTTGAGTAGAAATTCAAGGTACTATTTGCATAGTTCAGTGACTTGCTGAATTGTTTCTGTAAATATTGGAGGGATGTCGATTGATGTGTTGTGATGGTACTTTCTTCAACCATTGTATGTATTTCTATGAGAAATTTTTCGCTGATAATAATGGGCTTGATATAGAAGGAAAATGAGCATCGCGACATGAAATAAATTATTTGGTGGAGTTTCCATGAATATTTTCTTGAGAATTTTTAATCTTTCCAATGGAATTACCAGGGACTTTAAGAGTTATTTCAATGGAATCGATAGGGAGTTCATCCTCTCGAATCTTTGATGGTTCTTGGCTCTTCAAATATTTTGATATTTGACTTATGCCCAAAGATCCAAGAACATTATCTTTTAGGTCATTCAAATATATCTAGATAATCCTTTCATAAACCATGTGCATCTAGAACATGTAAAGTCTTCTTGAATCTTATTTTTGAAACTTTGAACCATGGAGATTCTGGTTCCTCAATCAGATATGAAACAAAGCCTCAGATATCTTAAAAATAAATTGTTCCCCAGTATGGTCACCAAAAATGTGTTGGATTACTGAGAGGGGGGGTGAATAAGTAATAGAGCAATTTAATCCTTTTTAACCATATAATGCAAGTGTTATATATGTGTAGCATTATCATCAATAATTGTAGAGTAAATAAACAATGAAAAAATGAGAAATCATACACATACATAGTACACCAGTGTTTTTACGTGGAAACCCAAAGTAGGAGAAAACCACAGAATGATTTTTCTTATATGTCTTGAAGAATTACATTCATTGGAAGCACCAACTTCCTTTGTTTTCCAGTTGCAACTGGAAGGAGGCTCCAACCCCCTAATTTCTCAGGATACAACCCGAGGGAAGCTCCAACTCCGCAATTCTATGGATACAACCAGAAGGAGGCTACAACCCCCTAAGTTCTCTGGCTACAATCGGAAGGTGGCTACAACCACCTGTCCTTGCCCCGTCCAACTACCCTAAAATATAAATTCCAAATGTAGACAACCTGTCACTGTCACTGAATCCACCACTACCACTGTCAACTTGTACCAATAACCTGTAACAACATGTGCCAATCAACCTGCACCAAACAACCTGTACCAATAACCTGAACCAACATGTACCATGCATCAACCATGCATCAACATTGACTCATCAAGATGTACCAACATCATCAACTATACACCTCATGTATGTTCCAACTCATCAACTATATACCTTATGTATGTGACAACTCATCAACTACTTGTCTCAACCATGTACCCAACATGTACCTCAACCATATACCAAAGACATACACCAATATAACAATCAAAAGTTATCTAACAATTCATCACTCTATCCATAAACCAAATACTATAAACCCTTACATCAAACCATGTGCCACAACCTCACTTTTATTTAGCCTCAAGCTAAACAAACAACTTCAACAACACATCACAACCAAAAGACCAATACCCATATGCCAAATACCGACAAAAAAATACCAACTATATGCCTTAACAAATCTGATATATGCAGCAGTACTGAACATCCAATACCATCTCAAGAGCTAAACCCTAGCTCATAAAACACACCTCAAACAATATGTGCCATATCTCTCATAAATAGACCCCAACCATGTAACTGCTACGATTTTTCTTCGTTGGTCATCAATCCAACCTGCCCAATCTGCATCTGTGTAGGCAATAAGTGATAGATCCTTTCATTTTGGATACCATAATCCAAACACTTATGTTCCTTTGAGATATCTGAAAATCCTCTACACTGCTAATACATGTGATTCCTTTGGTGCTGCTTGAAATCGTGCCACCTGTCCAACTGCCTGCATTACATCTGGTCTAGATTTTATCACATATAGTAGAATACCAAGGATTTACCTATATTTCCTCTGATCTGTAGACTTTGAATCATCATCTTTGCTTAATTTGCAACTGGTTTGCATGGGAGTGATAACTAGTTTGCAATCTTCCATTCCGAACCTCTTTAGCATTTCTCTGATATACTTGGTTTCAGAAATGAAAATTCCTTGGTGGATTTGACGTATCTCAAGTCCTAGAAAGAAGGATAGTTCTCCAACTAATGGCATTTCAAATTCATTCTGCATATCCTTTGCAAATTTTTGGCTTAACCTGTCATCATCACTACCAAAAATAATATCATCAACATAAACTTTAATTAATAAAATACTATCTTGACTTACTTTGATGTAGAGGTTGTTGTCTGCACTTCCTTTTCTGAACCCTGCCTACTGTAGATATTTATCCATTCTAGAGTACCATGCTCTAGGAGCCTTTTTTAGACCATATATGACCTTCTTTAATTTACACACATAATCTATGTTCTCTGACAACTAAAATCCTTCTAGTTGTAGACTTTCTCTTCAAGTTCCCCATTCAGAAAAGATGATTTTATGTCCATCTAATACACTTTAATATTTTTGGAGCATGCATAAGCTAAAAGCAATAAGATTGCTTCCATTCTAGAAACTGGGGAAAATGTCTCTTCAAAGTCAATTTGTTCAACCCATGCATATCCTTTATATACCAATCTAGCTTTGTTCCTTGTAACTTATCCATATTCATTCAATTTATTCCTGTATACCCACTTTGTGTTGATCAAATTCTTATCCTTTTTTCTTGGAACCAATTCCCAAGTATCATTTTTCTCTATTTTATCCAATTCTTCATCCATGGCCTTATTCCAAAATTCATCCTTGTTGGTCTCTTAAAAACAAGTTGGTTCAATCGTAGATGAGAGTGCTAGGTGCGTTTGTTCTGGTGCACATATTCTTCTTCTAGTCTCAACTCTTGCATCTTTGTTTCCGATAATCTAATTTGAAGGATGATTCTTCTGTACTCGTCTGCTAGGTGTCTTTGGAAGCACTTGTTGAACTTTCTCTTCTGATTCTGTCAGATCTTATTCATCTTCCCCTTCTACTTCCTTTTCATCTTTTGCTTCTTCTTCGTAAAAATGTTCCATTGATTCATTTTGCTTCTTCCTTAAATTATTGTCTACCCGTTTCATCAATTGTTACGTTGATGTTTTTCACAACTTTGTTCAATATCAGGTTGTAACACTTGTATGCTTTCCTTGTACTTGAGTAACCAACAAGTACTCTTTTGTCCACAGGAGAGTCAAACTTTCCCATTCTGCCATCTTCTCTTTTGATGTAGCATTTTCTCCCAAAAACTTTGAAGTGCTTCACATTTGTTGGTCTTCCTTTCCATAGCTCATAGGGAGTTTTGTCAGTGTTGTTTCTAAGCATTACTCTATTTTTAATGTGAACTATTGTATGCACACTTCCTGTGTCCAAAAAATATTTGTCAATTTGGAATCCATTAGCATTGTTCGAGCCATTTCTTGTATTGTACTGTTCTTTCTTTCAACAACTCCATTCTGTTGAGGTGTCCTAGCAACGAAGAATTGCCTTTTTATTCCATGACTGCTGCAGTAGTCCATAAATTCCTTTGAAGTGAAATCTCCTCCATTATCATATCTCAAGCAATTGATTTTTGAATCCATTTCATTTTCAACCATTTCCTTGTAGATCTTGAAGTTTTCAAAAGCTTCTGACTTATTCTTGAGAAAGCAAACTGCAGTCATTCTTGTATAATCATCAACTAATAACATAAATTATTTCTCACATTTTAAACCCTTTGTTGTAGTTGGTCCAACTAGACCATTATGCACAATTTCCAGTGGCCTTGTCGTTGAATNTTCTGACTTATTCTTGAGAAAGCAAACTGCAGTCATTCTTGTATAATCATCAACTAATAACATAAATTATTTCTCACATTTTAAACCCTTTGTTGTAGTTGGTCCAACTAGACCATTATGCACAATTTCCAATGGCCTTGTCGTTGAATATTCCTTTGATTTGAATTTGGTCTTTGTTTGCTTTCCTTATTGACTATGCTTTCATAAAGTGTTGGTTGGTTTCGTGATCTGGGGAATTTCTCTGACTGCTTCTCTTTTGTTGACTTTGACAAGGTTATCAAAATGTATGTGACCCATTCTTTTGTGCCATAGCCAAATTTCATCTTCCTTTCCTAGACAACACTTTTCATTTCCAATTTCACTTAACACATATATGTTGCTTGAAGTTCTCGCAGCTGTAGAAATCAATTTTCCTGAACCTTGTTTTCCTATATCGCACTTTTGTGAATCGATAGTAACTTTATGAATTTGGTCACACATTTGGCTCACACTTAGAAGATTATGTTTCATATCTTGTACTAGTAGAAAATTTTTTGCCTTTGCATTCTTGTTCCCAATTCTGACTGTGCCTTTTGCAATGATTTTAGTTGAATCATCATTTTCAAAGGAGACTGATCCATCTCTTTCCTTTCTTAAAGTAAGAAACCTTTCTTTATCACTTGTCATGTGTTTTGAACAACCACTGTCAACATACCAACCACGTTTCTTCTACTTATCTTGTAGAGCGAGTGTGCATTCTTCATTGCTATACTGATTCTGTTTTCTTATCCATGTCCTTTTCTGAGATTCAAGTCTGTGGCTTTTTCTATTCTGTTGTGGTTCTCTAGGAGGGACTGTCATTCTAGAATCTTTGGCCATGTGTCCAAAGTTGTTACATTTGTAACATTCCACTTCAGTGTTCAAGGATTCAAACCTGTTGTAACTTCTTCTCTGTGTTTCACTAGGCCTTCTTTGATAACCCTTTTGTTTATGACTTTCGAAGTTGTTTATGTTCCTGTTGTTAGCTCTGCAATTCACAACTTTATGTCCGAAATTATTACATGCATAACATAAACCAAAAAAGATAGTTTGATACCTAAGAGTTGAAGATCTTCTGAAAGGAGGTAGGCTTATGAATTCTTCTTCTTCCCAAGGCCTATTTATCGGTTGGCGATTCTGAAATCTGAATCTTCTTGATGGAGGAGTGTCCCTATAATCTTCCTTGTAGATCTTCCTATCCCCTTTGGTTGTTTCTTCATAGATTTTTGGATATGTTTCTTGCTCTGTTGTTTTGGAGCTTGATACATTTTTTGTCTGATTGTATCCAAGTCCGAACTTGTCATGATGAGGTTTTTGACTGCTGATAATGTCATCCAAAACTTTTGAGTTGTTCTGCATATTTTTCTTTTGAAGATCCTTTCTTAATGTGACAATCTCTGCTTCCAAATTTCCAATGATCATGTCTTTTTCTTCTAGCTGTTCTTTGAGTGTTTCTTCGATTCTTTTATCTTCTTCTATTTGAACCTTCAAATTTGTGATCATTTGTTCTAGTTCTTAAGTGTTTTCTTTCTTGTCTAGTTCCGCTTGTAGTTTCTTGTTTTTCTTCTTTTCTCTTCTGATAACTTCTATGGCACACATCAATTATTCTCGGTAGTCAACTTCTTCCTCTTCATATTCTTCTTTGGCTTCTTCATATTCTTCTTCGGAGTCTTCTTTATCAGAGTCTTCTACTGCCATGAATGAAAATATTTCTGTCTCACTGTCACTGACTTCATCTTCATCTGATGATGAGATGTCTTCTTTGGTGCATAATCCTCTCTTGAAAACTTTCTTTGTGGTTCTTTTTCCTTTATATGTTTGTTTGCCATTTGAGTAACTTTCATCATTTATCTTTTTCTTATGAGGACATTTGTTAGAAAAATGACCAGTACCATCACAATTAAAAAAAATCAAAGGAATCTTACCTCTATACCTACCATTGGTTCCCTTGTTCAATCTTTTGACAAAGTTGGCCACTTCTTCATCATCTTCTGAGACGTCACTGCTGCTGCTAAGTTATTTTTCTTTTTTCTTTGACTTTTTGGATGCTTTGAAGGTTGTTTCTTTTGTATCTGGATTTTCTTGTTCAATTCTCATTTCATATGCTGTGAAGATTCCATGTAATTCGTCCATGCTTATTGAGTTCATATCTGCTCTTTATTCTAGTGTTGATATCTTAGGGTCAAATCTCATAGGAAGAGATCTTAGTACCTTTTGAACAATTACAGATTCTTCGATTTCTTCTACCAATCCTATGATTGCATTTACTATTTCATCAACTCATAAAAAGTAAGTTGCAATATTCTCATCTTCCTTCATCTTAAGTTGTTCGAACTAACCTCTGTAAGTTTGAAGCTTTTATGCTTTGACTTTTGAATCTTCTTCATAAATATTTCGAAGTTTGTCCCAAATATCTTTAGCGGATTTACAATGTGC
>JASDQU010752619.1:0-12065 GCA_032191745.1 Picea mariana | reverse complement strand
CGTCCACTACAATATCAGCAAACTCTTCCAGCAGTTCCTGAACTTCTTCTGGCAAATCATCCACTCTTGTGCTAGTCAGAACAATTCTCGGTTTTCTGACCACAAAGAATTGTGGATCCTTCTTCTTCTTAACTTTTGTAAGAAGTTCTTTCCCACTCATGAGAAGTACTCTATTGTTTACCTCCGACTTCACCTCTTTATCTTCAATTGGACACAATATATGAGTCCTCCCATTCCTTTCCAGGGTATATGTATTTTTTCTCCCATCATGAATTACATTTCTATCATATTGCCATGGCCTACCCAGCAATAAATGACAGACATCCACAGGAATAACATCACATAAAATTCTATCATTATATCCTCCTATTTTAATGTCAACTAGGCACTGTTTAGTGACATTTACCTGACGTCCCTTCTGTAGCCATGAAACTTTGTATGGTTTCGGGTGATCGGTTGTTTCCAACTCCAGCCTCTCCACCATCTCGGTTGAAATGAGATTGTCTATTCTTCCACTGTCCACGATGACTTTGCATGCCCAACCTTTGGTCTTGCAAGCAGTCCTAAAAAGATTGTTCCTCTGCGCTAAGTTCTCCATTTCCTTCTCTGGCGTCAAAAGGACTTTTCGCATCACCAACGATCTTCCATCTTCAGCGTACTCTGCCTCAACATCTCGCCTCTGTGCCTTGCCGATGTGAGTCTCTCCTCCATCCTTCTTTCTATCTGGACAGTTAACTGACTTGTGCCCATTCTTTCCGCATGTGTAACATGTGATGACTCCACCTCTTCCTCTTCCTCTACCTCTGGTACGAGGAAATCTATTATTATCAGCATATCCTCCTCTCTGTTCATTTTGTTGTTCTCTTTGCTCAGCATATGGCCTTCTCTGTGAGGTTTCACCTCTTTCAATCTGAGTCTGAGGTTTCTTCCAGTCTTCCTTGGGTTTTTGGTATTTATCTTGGGCAACCAATTTGTCTTTGGGCTGATTCCTGCTACTGCCCCTCTGGCCTTGTTTACGGCTCAGCTTCTCCTCAGCTTTCAGAGCCAATTGGTAAGCATCCTCCACCGTTCGGATGGTTTCCAAATTTAGTTCATCCTGAATTTCATACCTCGGGCCATTCATATACCTGGCCACCTTTTCATCATTGCTTTCACAATGACCTGCTCGAATATTCAACCTGTAAAATTCCTCGGTGTACTCTTTCACTGTCATCATCTTCTGTCTCAGGTTCTTCATCCTCTTGAACAGAGAAATTTGATAGTCCCTGGGAATGAATTTTGCCTTCATCTTTGCAATTATCCTGTCCCAGCTCTTAATTTTCTGCTTGCCTTGGCAATGCCTGTCAGCTTGCAGTTCATCCCACCACAATGCTGCATGCCCTTTTAATCTTGTGACAGCATGTCTGACCTTCTTGTCATCTTCGATATCTTCATAATCGAAGTAAGTGTCAAGAGCCCTAATCCAGTCTAGCAACTCTTCCGCATCCAGACTCCCTTCATAAGTTGGAATGTCCATCTTTGTCTTCAAACTCATCCGAGCGATAGCCTTAATTAAGCGCTCATTAGTTGCATTTTCTACTGGTATTTCTTCTTCTTCACGTCCAGCATCACCTTCAGGTTCTGATTCACTGATATATCTGACATCAGCTCTTCACCTTTCTCTTATCTCCATGTCCTCCATTCTGGAACGAAGATTTCACATTCCTCTTTCCACCTCTGGATTTTGTACTTGCCTGTCTATGTCTCTAGACATTTCCCTTTCTCTGGACAATTCTCTTTCTCTGGACAATTCCCTTTCCCTCTCTGGGTTGGGTGATTGTCTACCTCTTCTTCTAGGCGGCATGGTGAATTCTCCCTTTCTTCTCTGCTACAGAAAAAAAAGAAATTTCTTTCTTTGATACCACTTGACACAAATGGCCACCCGGGGTATGTCTGCTCTCACCAGGACCTTTTCTTCCCTAGGCCCGAAGAACAAAAGAGGTTCTTCAAATCCCTTATCGGGACTTTTCTGCACCCACAAAATATTCTCCTTATGACTCCCCTGTGTTATATCGGGAAATCGGACCTCGCAGGATTGCGAGTCCTGTACTCGTGAAAAACAAAGATTATAAAACCCCAAAACCCGATGAACATTCACCCACGTGTTCTTTTCTTCTATCGAGAAAATCCTCGTTGGGAAATCGGTAATTGCGAGGTCGTAAGTTCCTTACCTCTCGTATCCCCGATTCCCGAACTCCGACACCACCTGGCATTAACTCCAGTGAGGGATGATATTCTTGACACCTGTCTTCCACTAGGGCACCTATGGCCCATACTCCATTGGTGGTTAGGAAATCGCGCTTCGGGATTTCATGATTTCTGCTGCACAAATTCACGGACCCTTCCAAACCCCGAACTCCGATATGCGACGCCACCTGTCGTCACCTCAAGGTGAGACTTAACGCTCCGACACCTGTCCTCTACTAGGTGTCCTTGACCTTATTGGGAAATTGCGGATCACGATTTCAACATATGCAATGCGCTTGACTCCGGAAATCCTGAAATGCTGAACCTCGACTCCTCGGGATCTCTCACCACATGTCCCTCCTAATCAACGGCTTTGACCGATTTGGGAAATCACGGATCACGATTTCAACATGCACAAACCTCTTTCCTTCTGAAACTCCAATGCCCCAATCACTGACTTGTCAGGATCTTCGTCCACATGTCCTTGCAAATGGATGACCCAAAACTCCCGTCAGGATATCGCGGATCGCGATTCCAATATGCGAGAGTTTTATGTCCTCACAAACCCCGATTCTCCGATGAGCTGATCCCCGATGGATCCCTGGCTCCTTGCCACGTATCCCTGCCAAGATCAATGGTTCAGATTCCTCCTCGGAATTTCAGGACTTTCCAGGCCTCGATTTCTTACTTTTCAAGACCCCGATGGCCAAATGTTCCAATGGCTCCTCTGGGGTTTCTCCTCTGCCTCGGAGCTTAACCCCTGCGCAACTTCTCCAGATCTGGAGGTTGAAGGGATTTCGCACTTTTCCCCTGTGAATCCTGACCATCGATTCCTTCTTCTCCTTTCTTGAGGACTTCTTGGCACGGAATCCTTTTGTGCAGTCTTCGTTAACGACGTCACGAAGATGCTATATCTCCTGAGCTTATTCCACTCTGATTCTTCAGAGGAACTTGCGCGCCTTCCTTGCGGCAATCATTCAACAATTTCCAAGTGTTGAATTCTTCAGACTCTGCGCACTCCTGCAACAACAGTCTTCAATTCTCCTTTGCTCAAATTTACAACTGAGACTTCTTCTCCAGCCTACGTGCTCCTTACACGGCTTCAACAATCCACTTTCACTTCTGAGAGGTTTGATAACAAGAGTTTAACTCTCGAGCCTTCTGTCAATGCACTCCTTGCAGACGACTCAACTGCACTCCTTGCAGGAATCCTTGCTCAAAGAGAAAACAATTGTAACTCACTTCACCTACTCTCAGACTTTTATCTCACTACATGAATTCATTCACACACGCAGCATAACAAATACATAATAGGAATTAATACTCAGAGAAATTAACACACATACATGGAGAATAACACAACAACCATGAATCTAAATCAATCTTCTGCTATTAATTCAAGATCTATACATGGGTGTTCTTCTACATCTCTATGCTATTCCCCTCTGCTCTAAATTCTTCTTCTTCCTGTTGCTAATTGATACAATGATACAATGAGGGTGTCTATGTTCTGTTTTCCCTCTTTCTTCCAGAACTATCTAATCTAGAATTTTATTCTACCTACATGCAACTACAACTATAAATGCCTCTGGCTATCTCAGACGAGAGCTTATGGCTCGAGGTCTGATTACATTCTTTCCAAGGCGCTTTCATAAATGATCTCATTTATGTTCAGCGCGTCAAATCCAAGGGAAAATTTTGAAAATTCGGAAACTTGCGCTGGACATCTTCCAGCTGACTTCCGCTTCCACGTTGGTTGCTTGTCGTGAGGGATGCTCCTGCATCAGTATATCAACCTCATGCTGATGATGTTGATGATATTGTTGTCTCGGCCTCGTGTTGTGTATGTTGGAGTACCAACCTCTCGTTGGTGATGATACCATTCCAACTCCATGTTGTGAATGATGATTATGATGATACTCAAACTCCATGCTGTGAATGATGATGTTATTGATTATGAGAAAAACTTCCTATGATTTATAGATATTTTAGTCAGTGTTCAAGATGATGATGATGTTTCTTCCCTCTCTCTTCGTTGATTTTTTATTGTAGAATACACTTCTTGTTAAGGGGGAGTGTTGAAATATTGTAACTACGAAGTATATTCTACTTATTATTGATTTATTATTAAATAGATCAATCCCCTTTTGTGGATTGGTCAATCCCTAATTAAATAATGTTAATTTAGAAGTCAGCCCCTAGGGATAATTAAAGTGGTTTTAGCCACTAATTGAAGAAGTCAGCCCAACTTGGTGAAGAGACACAACCCTAGCACCTATCAGCTAGTATAAATAAGAGAGGATGATGCCTCATTCTCACTCTCACTCAAGTCACTCATCTAGTGCGCAAGTTTGAAGGAAGCTGCAATTGTCGGAAGAAGAAGAGCAGAGAGAGGTGCATTGCTAAGTGTTGGATATTCTCTAGTGTTTGGTTTATTATATTGGAATTGCATTGGAAATCTATATTAAGGAATTTTTTGTTGGGTTTTCTCCCCCATGAGGGTTTCCCAGCATAAATGTTGTGTACCTTGTGATTGTGTGTCTTTCAGTGATCCTGCTTATGCTATAATTATCTAGTAAATTGAAAAGAAATTAATAGAATCTATAAATTTAATAGGTTTCTAGATGGAAAAAGGAGCTTGGTGATGAGTCTTAAGGGTTTCTTGAGGTTTCCAAAGTATTGAGTGACCTGCAAAGAGATAGTACCTGCTCAAGACACAAGGAAAAACCAATCTACAATGCAATATATTGAGTGGAAAATAAAGTTAATATTGTTGTACCTAATTTCAGTAGTTAGTAATAGTATATATCAGAAATGAAATGGCACAATAAGCTACTAAACAAGTGCTATAAATAAAGTAAAATATGCAAGAGATAAACTAGCTAAACACTAGTGAAACTCAAGATTCAAAGACCAAGATACTAGTATAAAAGGTAAGGCTATTGTAAACACTTTATGCAGAAATATCAACCAGACTTATGGATGTAACACAAAATTTATTACAAAAAGATATTCAACTGACAAAGCTTTCCAAAAATCCACCAAAAGATGTGTTATGATTACTAGGTTATATGGGTAAAATCTTAGCAATTTTCAGCGGTTGAGTTAAGAGTTATTTAAGAAAGTTTGTTTAGGGTTTCTGCAACACTAATGTCTGAATATGAAAGTTTGTAACAAAAAAAATAAATACCTATTTATAAGGTATTCCCTAGTGGATGAGAGGTTCTCTAGGCACAAGGAACAAAACCAGGATTGCAAAAAGTTAATATGGCAAAAATTCATGTTTTCCAATGCACTATTTTATTTCTCCAATGAAACAATATTCATATCAGTGCCTTTAAAATTGGGTGAATGGGGTATTGTATTAAAGAGTTGGATCAAAAAATACCCTAGGGGTGTAATCCCTTTTACTCCCTAGGGTATGCCAATCAAAATTAGGGTAAATCTAACAGGGTATACCCACTCATATTCCTCCTAGCAACCCTTGCAAAATAACTTGTAAACTTTAGAAAATTAGATGAAGCTTAATGGAGAATGTATCCAACATACTCCTCCTAGGGTTTCAAAAAACCATAACCAATAAATAGCAAGAAATAACTAGAAATGAATATGTTTCCTTACAAATTACAAGAGAGAGAGAGATCAAACCCCAATTTCACCAAGCAAATTCACCATAAGCATCAAGAGAACAATCATCCAAGAAACATGCATCACTCCTCCTCATCCTTTGACCAAAATATAGCACCATAAAAAAAAATCACAAGAGATAAACACCAGAATGCCCAAGAATAGAGAAACTTTCAGCCAAGTACTTCTCACAATGGGAGAGTTATGCTATCAAATGAGATTCACATGATCTCTATTTATACAAAAGTATTAAAACCTAGTTTGTCTACTTAGCAAGGGTAAAACATAATATAAGGGGTAAAAAAACCTTATCTTACCCCTTGCATCAAATAATAATATTCAATTTTCACTTTAACAAAATAGAAACCCGAAAAATGAGATGATGACACCCCTTTAAGGGACATTTTGACCACTTGACCCAGTCGTTGGAGAGGAAAATGGAGGTCATTGGGGATCATTGAGCCTTCTCATCATATTCTAGGGTCAATACATGTATCGTATGGTAAAAATATGCCAATTTTCAATGTGCACTGGCTCCATCACCACCAAACCCCCTCAAGCATGACGTCAAGCCTCAAAAGGTGATGTTTTTCCTCTCCTAGGAAAGTCATTTGGATAATAGGGGTTGGTTAAGATCCTCCGTGATGCCATGTAAGCCTTCAAAGGCATGTATATGTGATCCAGTGTGCGGGCCTACAACATCAAACCTGTGGGATTATTTCCCCATGGAAGCCCAAGCTAGGGCTGTTCTCCAAAAACTGGCCACCAAGTAAGGTCCTGCAAAACAAAAGGGTATTCCCTCCAAAGATCTCAAGTCAAAGATATCAGGAAAAATGTAAACAACATCTAATAAGAAAGGCACCTAAACATGTGCATCAAAACTACCTCATCAAATTAAACAAATGCTCAAATACCCTATACAATTGACCAAGTTTAAGTATGGGAGGGGTGTCATAAAATTCTTATTGGGTAGACCAAAACCCTCAAGTAGGGGATGCTCCCAAGGATAACCTTTCAAGGTTATGTAATGGTTGATGACGTGGAAAGGGATTTAGACTTCATAGATCAATGAGTTTCATGACATACAAGGGATCCTATTATCTCATTTATGAGTGCCCTTGTGGAGCATGTGTGGCACCTTTGTTTGAGATGCACTTTTTCCAAGCCCATCTTCTTGCCATTATTTATTTATTTCATGTTTCAAGGAACAATTTGAATGTCATTGTCTTGGCTTGGTGTCTAGATAATGATAATGTCATTCACAAATACCTCACGGAAATGAGAAGTTTGGCTTGTGATGAGACCCCATTTCTCTCAGTTGTGTAACTGAGAGCCATTACCTTGGCTTGGTGACTAGATGATGGTAATGTCATATCGCTAAATACCCATGATCATGATAGGTCATCTTATGATGAGACCTCCTATCCTCCAACTAACCCCTTAAGAATTCACTATCATTTATTTTTGTAGGTCCCCCATTTCTTATAGAGAAGTGTTTCATTTCTTTCTCGAGGATCTTTGGGCGAATCACATGGAAGGTCTATATTTAGGATTTTATATTTTTAGCCAAAAACAATCTCTCTGGGCCTTTAGCCCCTTCTTCCCATGAAATGAGGTACATTCCCTTCTTGGGTCACTAAATTCAAAGGGCCTAGAAGAAGAAAATATGATGAGAGTGTAATGAGTGGAAGGTGGTAAGTATGGTTGGGAATACTATGATAACCCCTCAAGGGAACCCCAGTTACAAACCTTCTCCAAAGGATAACCACTTACTAGGAAATCTATGACACTCACCAAGGTGAAACAAGGTCAAGAGAATAATTTCCAAGTAGGAGTTCTATAACCAAAAGAAGCGCAAATAAAACATGTTTAAATGCTTTAAATATTAGGGTGATTACCTACCACAATACTTGACTTGTATCACATTGAGCAAGACCCATATGCCTTCCAAAATCTAGCTGGTGTGGTGGATGCACTGACAATGGATCAAAATGTGGTGATAGAGCAGGCTTCTGTAGGTGCAAGTGGACACTGCTAGTCATGTGGTCTCTCAACACTCCATATCTGCAACCTAAGGGCCTCGCGACATCATCTCCTTAGTTATCCCACAAAATGGGGATAACATATGGCTCCTACTTGGCGACATGTGATTTTCGTAGTGTGCATGAGAACCACAACATCTCCTGGTGGATTTGTGCCTACACTACTTATCTGCGGGGCCTTGGAGCCCTAAGGATCAAGTGATAGATGATGTCAAGCGAAGTCATGTGTTGGGAAAAATCCAATTTTCAAGGGAAATGACGAAGTGGGAGGTGGATGCGCATGCAGAAGAAGTAGCACGTGTAAGGAAGACACACATGTAGGAAAAACAACACATGAAAAATAGACGTGCATGCATAAGAGGAAGGCATGGGAGGCATGCATGAAAGAAGACCTAGCCATGATAGGGTTAGGGTTTTAGTAAGAGAATGTAATGGTTGGTAAGATGAAAATATGTATAAGTAGGTATCTAAGAGGTCTAGGTAGGGGTTTGTTTGGTGTTGTTCGTTGTTGTTATGTTTGGGTTGGTCAGTGTTACTGTGATGTTAAAAATACAGAATGATTGTAAATCAGATCTATTTTTGTAATTTGTTGAGATTAGGAGAGGAAATAAGGGAGATATTGAGGGTTAGATCATAGGCAAAGGATCTTGGTGTGATCCAATCCACCTCATTGAAGATCTCGACATGTTTTGATGGAGAGTTGTAATGCGAGAGGTGTTGTAGTTTTGGAACAAAAATAATAAAAGAGTAGAGAAGACAAATCTTTGTGGGCGTATCCCAGGAGGGGTGAACCACGAAAAATCATGTGTTATGTGATTGAATGTTTTGTATCCCCTTTGTTGTTAATGATTAGATGTTAGAATACGTATGAATGACTCAGTTAGATTTGATAATTTGCATGCATGAGTAAGAATGACAGATTAATCCAGATAAGTTGAATGTTAGATTAAATAAATGAAGATTTCAGAGTTTAATTGCAGATCCCCACTCATTTCCCTGGCTGCAAGCACCTAAGCATTGTAGCCACCCATAAGAACTATCTCGGGTGAGACTGTGCAGTGCATCATGTGTGTTGTGTTTCCTTCTGTTCTACCAGGAGGGCCAATAGTTTTAGGGGGGTTTTATTAGAAACCAAGTGGACCTGAACTTGGGTCATCCCAAGAAGGGTAACAAGACTGAAGTCTAACCAACATCATTTAACCAAGGAAACTAGTTGATCATCCCATCAAAGTATCTCCCCCTGTGCTTGATTATGTAAAACAACAAAGATAAGTCAAGCACGTAATGATCATGAGCATAAATAGATATATAATCATGAAATGAAATGAAACTCATGGACATGGGTGGGAGGGAGGAAATCCTGCTGGAAAGAATATCTAAAACTGTGACCATCCAAGGAATCTTGCCTAAAGTGATAGCCACAAGCTCTATATATCCATCTTCGAGGAGGACTACCATATGTACACGACAACTCATCTTCATCTTCACTTAGAAAATCATTGTTCCCTGAAGGGTGAGAAAGGATAAGATATCCCAAGAAAAACTGTTGATTTCCCAAACAAGGGGAAATGGGGTAAGGCACAACCTCATGTATAGAGAAAAACTTCTTCCTTGGATCTAGGAAACATCGCTTCTTTAACTGCAAATCCTCACAAAAAGTCTCAATATATATGAAAGTACTTTTGTTTGGTAGTGTGGACCTATAATCTCTCTGATATGGCCACATCCTAGTATTCTTCCAAAATTGAGGATGAAGGTGGTTGAGAGTCCACATACAACAAGTCTTCATAAAAAATATATGCATCACAAGTCTCAAGGGATGACTGAAAATCATCCTGAAAATGTTGTGATCGATCATCCTTGAATAAATCTGTAATCATGTCATCATCAGGCTGCCAAACATATGAATCATATACACATGAAAAGTAGTCCTCTGGAGATGACAACTCAAACCCCTTTTCTAGAGGGCTACCTTCAATGTCATAAATGGGGTCTCTATAAAAATGAGACGACCAAAATCCCACATATGTCTATCAGTCTGTATGAAAGTGTATATATGCTCATCAACCATATCAAAGGGTTATTTCATAAGACCATGAGTGTGACTGAAAATGACCATCTCTTCATATTTGTTTTCAGGAAGGACAGAGGCTAAGGCAGTTTCAAATGGATATTCAAATTCTTCATCATTGGGACAGACCACTTCTTCAACATCATGTGCAAGAGGAGAGCAGGGTTGGACAACCTCTCCTTCATCAAGTGGGAGAAAATATAGTGGTATCTCAATATGTTTCGTTTTATCAAAATTATTCTTTATTCTTATGGGCACGCCCCTCCATCGCCTCTTCATCATAAGAAGCTTGATCCTTAGTGCATATTTCTTTGTTCACTTTTCTTCAAGAGGATCTAATCTTTCCAATGTTTACTCTAATACTTCTTCCCCTTCAAATTCATGGAATAAAGCATCATAGAGATCTTAGAAAGGATCAAAACTCATCATGTTTTTTTCCTAATGTGTAGGAGGAACAGAGGCCTAGAAGTATTCATTAAATGGAAGAGCATATATGAGCACTTCATCTTCATCAAATGTCTTGTCCAGATCTTCAACATGAGAAAATTCATCAGGATCTTCTTGGTAACTTTCTTCATATGTCGGTTCTTCGAGTACTTCTTCATCTTCAAGGGCTATTTCTTTGGCAAGAAATAATTCTTTTATATGATTCATCATTTCCTCGACAACTTTAATAACATCATTTTCCTTTTCCATTTGTAGAAGTGACCTCTTTGAGGCATAACAAGTTTTGGATGAGGATTCATCCCATGATGCCATATTTCCATTGAATGAAAAGACACCTCAATGGAGTTGACATATGAGATCAAGACTCATCAAGGGATGGAAAGCGATAAGGTGGGTTCTTGGAAGGTGAAGTCACCAAATGAGATTTAAGAAGAGCTCATAAAGGGTGGAAAGGGAACGTCCTGTGGGTGGAGCTTCCAAGCAAGCTAGGGAAAAAGGGATTTGGGATAGTTTTTCAAAGTGTCATTAGGGTTCAAAAGAGGATTCAAAATCCTCCTTGGAAACGTCACTAAAATGTTATCTCAAAATTTGTAGGTTGATAAAATCCCGAACCAACCACCAAATGGTGAAAAATTTGGGAGCACCCACCCACTGTCACCTTAAGCAGGTGTTCCTATCACTTTAGAGGTGAAGTGGTCACCTCAAGGGGGGGATCTCGGTGACCCTAGAAGGAAATGAGGTGGATAGTGTGATGTATGAATAAATTCCCCTATAGTGTAAGTTTTAAACCTGTGAAGTAAAGCAATGCAAATAGATTCTTAAGAAAAACAAAAATTAATCAATGGCTCATACACATAGTACACAGAGATTTATACCGGAAACCCTTAACTAGGAGAAATACTTTCTACTCTTCATTGTATTAATTTCACCATTTACCATACAATATATACAATGTTTTTAGGTATTTTGTAGCTACCAAAACCCTAATCCCTTAATATGGGATTAAGGGATTAATCTGGGATCGTTAGATGCAGTTGTCGAATCTGACGTGACCACACAAACACACATGAAAAGAATATAACACATACCCAACATTCTCCCACTTGTTGTTTTCTTTGCATCCAGGGGTCCACATGATTATATAGTCAACAATCTAGGGAAACAATGCCCATTGTTACTCTACACCAGGAGAAATTTTATATGCTCACAGACTTTGTCAATGAATCTGAAACATTCTTCAAAGTTACAACCTTCTCTAGCAACACCTTCTTTTCTTCAACCATGTCTCTCACAAAGTGATACTGAACATCAATATTCTTTGTCTTCGAATGATAAGTGGGGTTCTTTGATAGGAATATTGCACTTTGACTGTCACAATCTAATCTCACTGCTTGTTGTACCAACCCAATACCTGAACACAATCTCTGCAACCATACTGCTTCCTTGCTTGCATGAGTGGTTGCAATGTATTAAGCTTCTGTAGTTGAGAGTGCCACTGCAACTTGTCTTTTTATCATCCAATTGATTCCTCCTCCAAATAGGTTAAACACATACCCACTTGTAGATCTTCTGTGATCCAGATCTCTAGCCCAGTCTGCATCAACAAAACCATCTATGTCCACCACTCTATCCAATCTTGGTCTTCCTTCGTA
>JASDQU010752618.1:13816-35861 GCA_032191745.1 Picea mariana | reverse complement strand
GGTCACAAAAAATTGTGCTCGACCAACATCCAGAAGAATCGACCATTTTATACCTTGGAGCGAAAGCTTTTGGTCTAGTTGAAACCTCCACCATTGATCTTATGGCACCCACCATCGTACCGGTTCATCCTTACGAGTGCCAGACAGTGTCGCACATAGCAATGGAAACAAATGTTGTTACTCCTTCTGGGAATTCTTCAATTCCCACTTCGGTTGTCACCATAGGAGAGTTTCCACCTCCTAACCCACCGTCACTAGTTCGAGCCACCATGGTCTCGACCACCTCCACATCGCACAGTGGTTCGATCCCGTCTATGGCAGTGGCCACAACCCCTTTCACACCAAGTGCGACAAGCCCTCTATTCTCATATGGGATGCCTAGTTCAGGTACAAGTCCTGTACTTTCCTACTCCACTTCACAGACCTCAGGTCTGGGGGCAGGGAGCTCTATGCTCCTCTGCAAGGCCACATGGGGGGGCACTTCCACTCCATTTAACGCTTTCCCTTATGAAGGAGGTCATATACCTCCTTCGTCCCCTTCGCTCGGTGGCACACACCAGCCATCCGCCAGGCCGCCTGCACACCATAGTTTATTTGGAGCAGGGAGTCAAGGACCACCTTCGCATAATATGTCAGTAGGATCGACACCATTTTCTTTGTTTGGTGCGTTTGGTAACAATGCCTTCTCATCAACTTCTTTCCCCACTGAGGGCAATCCTAGTCTCGGACAATCTATTCATATGCAGGTTACTATTCCTGCATAGGGGGCACACCCAGGAACTTCTTCCGCATCAGGACCTTGGAATTCTTGGCAGGGATTCGTTCCCTCGTCAGGAATGTCAATCTGGGGTAATTCTTTTCACAATCAATGGAACCCCAGACAAAGTGTTATGCCTATCCCCACGGGACCGACATGTAGCAACCCTACCCAAATTCCTTCGAATGTAATGCATGCCCAACCATCTATGTCCTATTTTGGGAATTAGCCAATGATGTCTCCTCACATGCAAAATCCATACACTGGCCATGGCCATGGTTTTTACCAGAACCCAGTCCAGCAGCCGAACGTTTCCTAGAAACCTAGTGTTAGTCAAACTCCAGGTCCCTTTTTCCTCGGTTATCACCAACAACCCAAACTTCCTTTCCTGACAACCTTGCATTTTCCAGACTTGACAAGGTTGTTGAATGAACCTATTTGTCATGATCCGTGTTGACGTCCTATGCTGACGAAGTTTCCTTCGGACATCCCAAAGTTCGAAGCCAAGCCTAACGAAGATCTAGGAGATCATGTGACTACCTTCCATCTTTGGTGCTCATCTAACTCATTGAAAGACGACTCCATACAGTTGCGATTGTTTCAACTTACTCTCATTGGGAGTGCCAAAAAATGGTACATTGAGCTCGATCACTCAAGATACTCTTCCTTCGGCGAACTGGCGATGGCTTTCCTAAACCATTTCCAATTACCTGTGAGATACGACACTGGCACCGAATTGCTGTCCAATTTCTCATAAACAAAAGTGGACCATATCTCTAATCACATCCGAGATTGGAGATGCCGAAAGAGTTTAATTAAGGTACTAGTCCCACTAGCATTCCTGCTTGAGTCGTTCCTTAAGTCTTTGGTCCCATAGTTATCCAAAGACGTCGCGATGTTGGGAGTATTTTCCGAAGAAGATGCCATCATGAGAGCTCAACAACTTGAGCTAATCTATTCTCGGTCTGGTTTATTATATGAGATATTTCCCGATGCGCTATGCTCAATCCTTGATAAAACTAGACAGAGAGTTGGACCACATGCCGATGGTATTGTTGGTTCAGCACAAACAAAGCTCGCTGAGCAATTGACGAAGCAGTTGCAGCAATTGTTTATACAACACACAGTGGCCAACCAAACTACAGCTTTGGCTACTCCCCCTACCAAAATGTCAGATGTACACATAGTGCAATTGGCTAATCCAAAGGCCACCCAGCAACCTAAAGGAAAGAAAAAACAATGAAAGAAGGGTAAGGGGGATAAAAAACCTACCGATAATGTTGGCAGGGAAAACATTGAGAAACGGAAGGCGAGGTATCCATGCAACTTGTGCACAGAAGACCACCCGACCCATCTATGTCCTTGGCTTGCAGAAGCCCAAAAGTTTGTGGTGCAGCAACAACTTGTTCTGTTAACCAATCCATTTCAACATGGGAAAAATATAACCCAAGCCTTTGCAAGCACGGAAGGGGGCAGCCAAGGACCCTCTCTGTCTTCGAACAACCCTGCATCCGCGAATGTATATATGGTGAAGGGTGATGCTTTTATATCAACTAGAGCACATGACTATAGTAAACCAAGCACTTCTGAAAAGGGCAAAGAAGACGAACTCCCATCTCTTCCTCTACAGATTGAGAAGACGTTGGGTGAAACAATGACATGCACCGCCAAAGGCGCGTTCAAACAAGCTTCTCACAACCCAAATGCAAGGGCCGCCCAAAACTATTCTGTGGTGGAATATTTATCACAAACCCCTTGTGTGATGTCCACTTTGGAGGTCCTCCAAAGCTGCCCTTTCCAGAGGAAAAGCCTTGTTAATCACTTTAGAATTTACCAAGACTTGTAATCCGGGTACAATAATGCTGGATACAACTGACCTAAAACCTTGTCTGCCTTACCACGTAGCATTTTAGATAGTAGTGGCTTATCCCATGAAAAATTTTACTTGGAATATATTCTGCACGGTGGTTTATGAGGGCACCTCGACATGCGTTATGTCATTGGCATGTTGGAAGGTCATTGGCCATCCCATTTTGTCTCCGTCACCTACTCTTCTTACTACTTTTGACGGTTGTTTGTTCCGACCACATGGTATCATTCCTTCTTTCCCAGTGCAATTAGGAGGGAAGACCATGTGTGTCGAGGTAGAGGTAGTCGATGCACCCCTCGACTATAACCTCTTGTTAGGGAGGAGTTGGACTTATGCCATGTAAGTTGTGGTTGCTACATTTTTCTAGGTCTTGTTGTTTCCACACGATGGTCGGATAGTGACTATCGATCAATTGTCTTTCTCCAGACCTGACCCTTCAATGGGGGCATCCATGGTCCCGATGATTGATAATCCTCAACCAAGCGTGGTCAACATAAGGGTTGGTTTGTGCCCATATTTGATGGGTACCTTCGATTACCCGCCCCCTCAAGGCGATATCAAGTTTATATCCAATCACCATAAGGCTGAGATTTTTCAAGTTTCGTCGTTCTGCATGACTTACTTCAATTATCCGTGGATACTTCCTTCCCCATCGGTCACGATGGATGGGACAGGGCACCCGGGCATGTCCATGCCCTTGTCCACAGCTGAAGTAGCATACTCTTTAGTCTAGCAAGCTTCAACCAACACTGATCCGACTCCTACACAAGAGTTCGATCCACTTCTAGAGCCTATTTGGGCTCAGGGTTCTCTTGCTAACACTAATTCATTAGACTTAGTCTTTCCCTCTGATGAAGCTATAATTGAAGCAATGACTAGTCCGGACAAACCCTGGGATGATCTTCATCACAGATTATACTTCCTCCCAGAGTTAAGTAGAATCGAGGCCAGAGAATTCACTTTAACTATGAATGGAGATAGGTCTTGTCCTATCAATCCCTTAGCTACACACGAGGTCTATGCTGAGGGTAATATGGAAACTATCACTGAAACAGTACCTATAAATCTCTCCAGAACCCCTGGCATCATAGACAATGTTTTCGTCGGAGCATACTGCTCCCCCGAGAAGATACCCGACATCGACCCACAAAGTGTCGATCATGAGCTAACTTTGTTGATTTTCAAGCTCGCTCTGAGATCCGAAAGAAACATCTGGTGAGACTGAATTTATGCTTTTCGTTCTCGTCCAGATTAACTGAGAAAAGTAACCTCTTCTTTTAAGCTCTTTTCAGACCCTCTAAACATGAAAAGATTGCTGAGCGATCCTGTGCCTTTCACGCTCGTTAAACTGAAATTTGAAGTCACGTCTTTCCGGTGGTAGTTTACCCCTTTTTCGGTTTGGATTGTCAACTGTACGAACAAAGGTATACTCTATGGAACTTCAGTTCTTTAGAAGAGTACTCTCAGGTATCATTTTAACCCTTTTTCGGGCCTGCGGGACTAAATTTACGAAAAAGGAACCCCCACGAAGTCCATAGTTAAGCTCTTTTCAGACTCCCTAAAATTGAAAAGATTGCCAAGTGACCTTATTCTCTCACACTCGTTAAATTGGTCCAGAAGAACATTCCTGACGGAGTCCATGGTTAAGCTTTTTTCAGACTCCTTAAAAATGAAAAAATGGCCGAGTGATCTTGTCTTTATCACACTCGTTAAAATGGTTTTGAATAGACGTCTTGTCGGTGCTAGTTTACCCCTTTTTCGAACCAACTAGACCAATTTCAAAAAAGGTACCCCAATGGAGTCTCCTTTTACGTTTTTCGGACTCTCTAAATATGAAAAACCACCGAGATTACCTTCTCTGGGCTCATTAAACTTACATCAAAGGAAATTACCATTGTGTGTTTTATTAATTGCATTTGCATAACCCCGTCTTTGGCCTAATGCTGGCTCCATGTTGCTCTCAACTGAATCATTTGAAGCATGCCTCATATGCAAGCCCTATAGCAATTTGCCTCTGCGTCTTGACACCTTTGGCCCCTGGAGGATTTTTCCTGAGTGTCCTTTTCTTTCATATGTCGCTTTTCCCTGAGCATCCCTGTGTTCCGTGCACTTGGAACTAGTATGTTTGCGACACTCGATCCTCCTTTGTAACGTAACATTCTTTTATTCTTTTTTCCAAAATCATTAAAAAAGACAAAAAAATCAAATATACCCCAAAAAGAGGAAGGGAAAAGTATTTTCTTCATTGGCAGCACAATGAGTCGCCCTTGGATAAAGCACATCTGTCTGTTTGTTTGTCAAACTATGAGATTTAATACGACCTTAGGAATCTTTTCTCGCTACATAGAGCTGTTTCCTCCTCCATTTGGTTATTCTTCCAAACATATGGAGAGTTTGCGTTGCCTCCTGCCTCATAAACTTATGATTAATGCCATGTTGCTCGAGTCTCATCATTTTTCGTGTTGTTGTCCAAGGGAAGTTTTAACCAAGCCTGAGTCAACCCCTCTGCAGTTTGTCTCTTGCCTTCATACCCGGCCATCCTGAACGTCCAATCAAGTCTTTGTTCGAAATCAATGAAGCCTTCAGTCTGATCATCAAGATTCTCTAGTCCATGACCGACGAGCCATTGAAGACCTCTGGGTATTGAAGTCGTACACTCGTATTACACTCCTACCCGATTTTTGAATATTTTGAAGTTGTTTCTCGAACTCTAAAGACCTCATCTATAGCCATCAGGCCTTATCAGCTTCTATGAAGATGGATACTCTACATGTATATCTTTTTGATTTCGAGATGTAGCTCCACTGTGTATTGTTCGCGACTACACTTTATATAGTTGTATGACATGGATCTACAGTGTATTTGATTGGTAGTCAAGCATTTATTTTATCCTGAGCATGGGTATCCCGGCCTCAGTGAGACAATTGTTATTTTTGCAGACGACGCCTCCTAATTTCTGGTCCCTGGGCTCACTTGTTCGACACATCAGTAAAGATTGGTAATGTATTTCATCCATCAGATGCTCTTCTGACCTCACACATTAGGGGGCATCTGTTATAACCCTAATTTGCACCATACATGCTTACCTGGCATCAAGCCATCTCATAGCCCTTCTTTGCCAAGCCACTACTGAACAACTCTTCTAAAAAACTCCATTTTTAAAAGTCCACGCTAGCTGACCCACTACAGCCCACGTGGATATACAGTGTCCATGATAGCTGGCCCACTACAACCCACGTGGACCTACAGAAGCACGAAAAAAGGAAATTTTCCGATGGAACACATAGCTTTGGGTGAGTTAATTGAACCTTCCGGCCATGCATGGCCAAGGGTTCACCCAAATACCTAGCTTCTTCTAGCCTATAAAAGAAGGGTTAGGGGTCCTATTTGGAGGAGGAGAATAATAGTAAAGAAACTCTACCCAATTTCACATTCCCACTGTCCCAACCCTTTAGCCATCCTTATGGAAAGAGAGATACAAAGAAAAGAAGTTGGAGGACATTTGAAGAGGAGCCCAGGATCAAGTTCGTGGAGTAGTGGCCAGTCTCGACATTGTAAGTTGATTCATTAAAGTTAATAATAAAGAAATTCTTTTCCCGTCCCACTATATGAGTTCTTCATAGTTTAGTGAATATATGTTTGACTCTCTAACCCATTAATATGTAGAACAAATGCATGTAGAGTTTGTTGCTTGTTTTGTACGCAGGTCAGTCTTAAGAGGATAGCTGCCAACAAGCGATCAAGCGTGAAGAAGGATCGACATCGAACGTCTGGAACAAGGTATGTTCGTTTAACCATGTATTTGATTAAAAGAAATGGGGATTAGGTCTGGGACGATAGTAGAAAGTAGGATTCTTTCGGTCTTATCTACATGCATAATATAACCCTAAATGTTAGTCCGTAGGGCGATTTCCCACCACAACAACTACTTTCAAGGAAATTATCATATACAAAAGAGGATGCCTCAAAATTACTAAATCATCATCATCATTATATAATATTAACTTAGTAAGAAAATGTATTGGAAACTTGTAAGCAAACAACCTTATAAACTCAAGTCCATGAATCATAAATATATTAATTTTCAAACTTTACAGTGGGTAGTGACAATTCTTGATCTTTTAAAAATGTTTTTTTTTTTTAATGAAAAATAAACTCAAGTTCATGAGCTATAAATATATTAATTTTTTATATATAGTACTGGTTACTTGACTTAAAGACCCCAAAACTAGTAAAATTTAACAAAACATTTAATCAGTAGTATACACTAATTAGTATACACTAGTATTTAATTAGTAGTATATTAGTAGTAATATACAGCCTGAGTGGGCCTAATGGTTAAGAACATGTGTTGCCTCTTAAGAGGTCACAGGTTCAAATCCAGAGGGGGGTAGGGTATGTATACCTTCGTAGACTTTACCAGTCAAATTGCTGGGTGGAGGGGGTTCCCTTGTCCCACAAACAAGGGGGTCTCATACACCAAATTTGATGTGTTGGCTTGCCGTGACCTTAAAAATAGATTATTATTATATACAGCCTGAGTGGGCCTAATGGTTAAGAACATGTGTTTCCTCTTAAGAGGTCACAGGTTCAAATCCAGAGGGGGTTAGGGTATGTATATCTTCGTAGATTTACCAGTCAAATTGTTGGGCGGAGGGGGGTCCCTTGTCCCACAAACAAGGGGGTCTTATACACCAATTTGGTGTGTTGGCTTGGCCGTGACCTTAAAAATAGATTATTATTATTATTATTATTACTAAAGAAATTTTGAGGAAACAAATGTGACTTACCTAAATGGTGTTGACAATCATACTAAAGGCAACAAATACCACACATATGGGTAGTTCATGAAGCTCCAAAGTTCCACATTTCAATTTGCATGTTTAAAAAAATCAGATAACTATGATCATCCTAAACATATAATAATAAAAATAATATCCCACAACACATAAATAGGTCCAAATGTGTACATATCAAATTTCTATATTATTCTAACTAAAGCCAACAAATATTAATCAAAGTATCACTAAGATAATTAAAAATCAAAGTTCTAACCTTCTAAGGACAAAATATAGGTTGTTACATTTACAGATCCCTAGAACACCACTATGATCTAAAATAGACTAATCCCTCCTTGCATGTCTTCTCATGTAGCTTATCATTTTAACCTATACAACAACAAATATAACTTTCCATAACATTATGCAAGGACATATGAGTCCTTTCTCATTCCAAGAAATAAAAAACATTTTTTCTAGGGACATATGACTTAACTTTATATCACAAAGTTCCTTTCCATCCAATGAAGTGTTTATGACATTTTAAGTCTAGGTGAAAAAATTTGCATGCCTTGCCTTGCCTTGAGTTGTCATGCCATGTTGTGCCTTTCCTTTCCAAGCCATGACATGCCTTGCCTTGTCATGCCATTGCATACCTTGTCTTGTCATGACATTGCATACCTTTCCTTGCCATTGTCAGGAAATGAGAGACACTTCCACACTAATCCTAGCAGAGTAGAAGAAGAATTTAATCAAGAACATAAATGAAAAAGAAATCACATAGTACACACACTTTTTACCTTGGAAACCCAAACCTGGAAACCAACATTCCTTGAGCATTCTTCTCTCTTGTTGTCTTATTCAATCTAAATAAAAGGTTACATGTCTAGCCTTGGTCCACACCTAAGACACAATCGAAATCATACCCTCTTGTCTGTGCAAGAAAAACCCTGTAGCCAATAAGGCTTACATCTACATGACCAACAACCTATGATTTACACATGCATTAGCATATTTTTCATTAGCCTTTACAACCTTACAAGACGCCTCTTTTTAGGATTTACAATAGGAAAAACCCTAAAGACTTGGCACCCAAAAATGGTTATAGATTCATGCAAATCATTGGATACAAATCTCAAAAATCCTGGGATTATGTTACAGTCGACTCCAAGTGGTATTACTAGTAGACTACGAGTCGACCTTCATTCGGTCTCTAGTCAGTCATCTCATGCCTGTATTTTTACCTCTTGTTGGTTGACATTCTGTCGATATCTTTGACTTCGACTTTACCTGGTCGAATCACCTCGACCTTCGACTTGTTGTCGATCCACCTTAACCTTCGACCGTTAGTCGATTCACTTTGAATCGACTTTCACTGCAAAGAATATAACAACCCAACAATATCCCACTTGTTTTCTTCTTTGTTGAAACAAGAGATTCCTAAAATTTCATTCACATACCCATTGCAGCAATTCCCATTCCCTCTCTTCAACAAGAGAATTTCACAACACTCACAAACTTACTCAATGAGTCTTCTATGTTTTCCAACGTGTCTACTTTCTCTAGTAGCACCTTATTACTTTCCACCATGTCTCTTACTAAATGGTATTGCACATCAATGTGCTTAGTATTCAAATGATAAGCAAGGTTCTTTGCCATAAATATTGTGCTTTGACTTTCGCAATTGACCTTCATAGCTCTCTGCTCAAGCTCGATTCCTAAACAAATCCTTTGCATCCATATTGCTTCTTTGCTTCCATGAGTGGAAGCCATGTGTTCATATTCTGTTGTTGACAAGGCTACGACCAAATGTCACTTACTCATCTATCTTATTTCTCCACCAAACATCTTGAATAAATAACCGTTGGTCAACCTCCGTCGATCTAGATCTACAGTCCATTTAGCATCAACAAAGCCATGTACATTTAATTTACCATTGTCACCTCCAGGTCTTCCTTGGTATTATATATCATAGTTCTTCATGCCACAAAAATACCTGAATACTCTCTTGACAATTTTCCAGTGCTCCTTTACAGGTGTCGACATGCACCTTCTCAACATTCCCACTACATGGGAAATTCCTGGTCGAGTGCAGACCATCGCATACATTAGACTACCAATAGCACTTTCATAGGAAACATGAGCCATGCCCTCTATTTCTTCCCGTTTCTTTGGACAATGTTCAGCGGTAAGCCTTGTTCCTATAGGAACTGACACCTTCACTGGTTTGCAATCCTGCATGTTGAACCATTTCATAACTGTTTCAATATACTTCATCTAATTCAACCAACGCTTGCTAGTGGCTCGATCTCTCTTAATCTCCATTCCTATAATGAAGTTAGTTGCACTGAGATCCTTCATGTCAAACTTGGAGGATAGATTCTTCTTCACCTCCTTTATTTCATCCATGTTGTTTCCAATCAGAAACATGTCATCGGCATACAAAGCTACATATATGAAACACCCACCTTCTTCCTTGGAATATATGTAGTGATCAAATTTTCTTCTCACAAATCCCAAACTAAGGATGTATGTGTCAAAATTCTAGTTCCACATCCTGGGTGATTGCTTTAGACCATAAAGGGATGTTTTCAAGTTTTCAAACCAACTCTTTCTTTCTCTTTACTACAAATCCTTCAGGTTGTTTCATGTAGATTTATTCTTCCAAGTCCCCATGTAGGAACGTTGTCTTCACATCCATCTACTCTATTTCCAGATCAAATGTTGTATCCAGAGACATTAGTACTCTAATGGAAGTTATTTTTTCAACAAGGGAAAAAATATCAACGAATTCGACTCCCTCGACTTGGGAATAACCTTTCTCTATAGTCGAGCATTGAAATTCTCAACTTGTCCTGCAACATTCATCTTCTTCTTGAATACCCACTTGATACTAACGAGATTTCTTCCATTACGTAACTTGACTAAATCCCATGTCTCATTCTTGTGCAAGGATTCCATCTCTTCGACCATGGCGTCCTTCCATAGTTTACCCTCTATCAATTCGACTGTCTCACCGACCGACATAGGCTCATCTCCAATAGCAGTTACCACGAATGCAAAACAGAATTCGGGAGGACTATACCTTTCAACTAGTTTTCTTACTCTTTCTAACCTCCTTACCACCGAAGTCTGTTGTTCCACCTCTTCTTCAAATTTAGTCGACTCATTTGAATCATCTTCTTCATTCCTGAGTTCAAACTACACCATATTAGTATTATTCTTATTCTGAACAACCTCCTCGAGCTCGAACATACCTCTGATTTATATGAAGACCACATCTTTACTGTACATTGTTTTCCTTGATACATGATCCCATAACTTATATCCTTTAATTCCTTCTTTACATCCAATGAAAATACATTTGATTGCCTTCTTGTCCACCTTGCTCCTCTTTTCCTCGAGAACATGGAGAAATGCATCATAGCCAAATAGTTTGATATGTGCAACCAAAGGATTCTTACCCGACCATACCTTCCGTGGAGTCGTGTTGACTAGTGTTGACAAAAGAGACATATTCACCAAATATCTTGCAGTGTCAATTTCCTCCACCTAGAATTCTTGTGTGATCCCAGCACCACTGAGCATGCTCCTTTCCTTATCCATCGATGCTATGTTATTTCTCTTGGAAACTCCATTTTGATGTAGGGTATATGGTGTGGTATTTTTGTGTTCTATGCCACACTTCTTACAGGATTGATCAAATTCTTTTCCACAAAATTCACCACCATTGTCAGTCCTCAACACTTTAATCCTTTTCTTTCTTTGGTTTTCCACAAGATCTTTAAACTCCTTAAATATCTCTAAAACCTATAACTTCTTCCTCGGGAAATATATCATTGTCTTCTTGGAAAAATAATCTATGAAAGAGACATAATACAGGGATCCACCAAGTGAAGGGACTGTAACTGGGCCAAACACATCACTATGAACCAGTTCTAGAATCCCATTTTCTCTCGTTTCTCCAGATGGAAACCTCACACGACTTTGTTTTCCATATATGAAGTGCTCACGAAAATTGACCTTTAAACCACATTCAGGAAACCCTTTGACCATACATTTTTTGTGCATAGGTTGAAGTCATTTTTCTCCATTGTGTCCCATCCTCTTTTGCCATAGCTTGGTCGGGTCGATTTTATCATGTATTCTCAATTTGGTTTGAGTTGAGTTGAGTAAATTTTGAGTTGATTCAAGTCGCAATCAAGTAGATTTCAGGAGAAACGATGTTGTTTCATCCATTCGAGTCAACATTCCTTAACAACTTGTATAAGGTACCAATATGAACTCCTTTCATTAAGACCATCGCACCTCTGAACATCTTACACGAATCCTTCTGAAATAGAGTATGCACAACTACATCACTCATCTTGTTGACATATATCATTTTTCTTTCCAAACTCGAAATGTGTAGCACACCTGGAAGGGTTCTTTTCCTCCCATCCCGCAATATGAGTCAAACTCTTCCTCGTGCGACAATTTTGGTTTTCAAGTCATCCCCTAAGAACACATCACCTCCATCTTATCATTCATACTCACAGAAACATTCTCTATCTGGTGTCATATGATAGGATGCTCCTCAATCAATCAACCAAACACCTTGATCCAACTATGTACTCGTCGATGCCAAGTACACATCACCTCCCTTATTTGGGGTCATCTTTCTCTCAGTCGATTGCTTCTCATTGGATCCAACACTGAATTATATTTCCTTCGACTTACAGTACTTTTTATAATACCCATATTTACCACATTTCCATCATCTTCACATCGACTGAACCAGGGATTTAGATCTACCCTTCGACTTGAACTTTCTATCGGATAATATTTCATTGTCTCTGTATATCGATCAACCTCTCACCAATAAAGAATCTTTGGTCAATCCTTCCATGTCTTTTCTTCTAATTTCTTTTGACAACAAAGAACCAACCACATCCTATAGCGCTAGTGTGGTTGTATTAATCCCAATAGCCATGACTAAGCTATCCCATGAGTTTGGAAAAGAACATAATAGGCGTATACATTTCTACTCCTCAATGATCTTAATATCCACAGTAGATAACTGGATTAACATGGTATTAAACATGTTTAAATGCTCAGTCACCGAACTTCCATCACTCTTTCTTAGAAGATACAGTTTATTTCTGAGAAACAACTTATTTACTAGAGATTTCAACTGGTATAAGATTCCCAACTTGTCCCACGGTTTCTTGGTTGAATCTTCACCTGAGACATTCAACAACATCGAATCTGCAAGACAAAGTTGAATCATACTTCTTGCTCTTCTTTCAAGTTTCTCCCATTCTTTCGTCAACATTCTTGTCAGCTGGGTACATGGACAAACCATTGTCCATTGTTCTCGATCTACAAGAAGATCTTCCATTTTAAGCTTCCAAAGCTCAAAATTTTGGCCATTAAATTTTTCTATCTCTATTCTTGAACTTCTCTCCATTCTTTACCACAATATTTAACACAAGCTATGATTTACAACTCTTACTGTACCTATGATTTAGTTCTCATATTCAAGATTGGTAAATCAAGATATGATACAATCACCAACGTATAACACAACTTCGATACCACTTGTCAGAGATGAGCATTGCACTGGTACCACATGTCAGGAAATGAGATACACTTCCACACTAATCCTAGTAGAAGATAATACTAATTTAATGAAGAACGTAAATGACAAAGCAATCACACAGTACATAAAGATTTTTTGCTGGAAAGCCACACCGGGAAAACCATCATTCCTTGAGAGTTATGTTCTCTTGTTGTCTTATTCAATTTGAATAAAATGTTACATGTCTAACCTTGGTCCACACCTAAGACACAATCGACAACATACCCTCTTGTATGTGCTAGAACAACCCTGTAGTCAATCCGGATTAAATCTACATGACCAACAACCTACTATTTACACATGCATTAGACTTTACAGCCTTACATCATGCCTCTTTATAGGCTTTACAATAGGAAAAACCCTAAAGCCTTGGTGCCTAAAAATGGTTACAGATCCATTCATATCATTGGCTACAAATCCTGTAAATCTAGGGATTCTATTACAATCGACTCCAAGTCGTATTATCAGTCGATTACTAGTCGACCTTCATTTGATCTCTATTCGGTAGTCTCATGACCACACTTAGACCTCTTGTTGGTTGACTTTCCATCGATATATTTGACTTTAACTTTACTTGGTCGACTCACCTCAACCTCTGACTTGGTGGAAATCCACCTCGACCTTCTACCATCAGTCGATTCACCTTGACTCGACTTTCACTGCAAATAATATAACAACCCAAAAACCATGTCATTCCTTACCTTGTGATGTATTTCCATGCCTTACCTTTCCATGCCTTACCTTTCCATGCCATGGAATTCCTTGTATTTCCTTGCCTTGCCATCGTATTCCATGTTATGTCTTGCTAATCCATTCCATGCCATGCCTTGCATTTCCATGACATACCATTTCATGACTTTTCTTGCCTTTCCATGCCATGCCTTGCCTTTCCATGTGATTCATTTCCTTTCCATGCCATGTCATGTATTTCCTTTCCATGCCATGCATTGTCTTTCCATGCCATGCCTTGCCATACCATTCCATGGCATTCCTTGTCTTTCCATGACATGCCTTGCCAATCCATGCCATGTCTTGCCTTGCCTTGCCATGCCATGCCTTTCCATGCCATGCCTTGCCTTCCCATGACATGCATTTCTAAGACATACCATTGCAAGCCATTTCCATGCCATGCCATGGCATGCCTTTCCTTTCCATGCCATTCCATTTCATGCCTTTCCATTCCATGCATTTCCTTTCCATGCAATGGCATGAATTTCCTTGTCATGACATGCCTTACCTTGTCATGCCTTGTATTTCCTTTCCTTTCCATGCCATGCCATGCCATGCATTTCCAAGCCATGCCATGCCATACCTTGCCTTGCCATGGCATGCCTTGCCTTGCCATGGAATTCCTTGCCAATCCATGCCATGGAATGTCATTGTCATGCCAAGCAAATAAATTATATTAACTAAGTTCAAACAAGTCAATGGGAAGTCCCAAACACCACAAATCAATAGGGAAACTACAGTTGTTATAAAACTTGTGATTAAGATGTTTAACTTCAGCAATATGACAAGTTACAACAAGATAAATATAACAATCCTTAAAACAAGTAATCATGCAGTGAAAGGGGGATGAAAATGCAAGCCTAAACTAGGATTTAGATAATAAAAAAAATGTTTGTTGAAATGGAATATGGCACCTAACATCCCTAGAATATTCAAGACATCAAGCCCTAAACGACTGAAAATTATGACAGAAATGTAATAAAAGGTGTCAAGGTGTCTTCTAAGGGTGAAACATGACAATTAAACCTTAGCCATCACGATAACAAGGTTAGAAATTGAGGGTAATTCCTAATCTAACCACGAAATTGAGGTTTTCAAGAAAATCTTAATTCAAGAAGGATACAATATAACATGCAATATCACCACTTTGATAAAACATTTATTTAATACATTCAATAAATAACCATCAACGATTTAGAAAGAGCACTTACTAGGTAAATTAATGATCATCCATGAATTCCTAACCATAAAATCATCCACAAAACTTTGAAACATGGATTATCATAATTAATAGGATTTACATAGAAAGGGATATTGTTAAATAGGTTTGTGTTCCATCCTCATGGGATGTCACTAAATAGGTTTATGACATGCCTTTTCTTTGCATGTCATGCCTTTCCTTTCCTTCATGTGTCTTGCCTTTCCATACCATGCCATGCCATACCATGCCATGCCTTGCCTTGCCATGGCATGGCAAGTAAAGACATGTCTTGGAAAGGAAAGGCATGGCATGGCACTTCAAGGCCTTATTGATCCATGCCATGTCATGCCTTTCCTTTCCATGCCATGCCATGCCATGCCTTCCCTTGCCTTCACTTTTCATTCCATGCCTTGCCTTGCCATGTCATTCCTTGCGATGCCTTACATTTCCTTCACTTTTCATGCCATGCCTTGCCTTCCCATGTCATGCCTTTCCTTTCCTTCACTTGCCATGCCATGCCTTGCCTTTCAATCCCATGCCTTGCCTTTCCTTCACTTGCCTTGCCTTGCCATAGCATGCCATGTCTTGCCTTGCCATGACATGGCAAGGTAAGGCAAGGCATGGCATGGCAAGGCAAGGCATGTCATGGTATGGCATGGAAAGGCAAGGCATGGCATGTCAAGGAAAGGGAATGAAAGGCATGGCAAGGCATGGAATGATAAGGCAAGGAAAGGCATGGAAATACAAGAATACCCTAACAACCATAAAATGAAGCCAAAATTTCAATAATTCATAAATCTGAAATATTTGTTCAATTATTCCTCTTACATACCTATGGTGATTCAAGTAGTCCATCACGATCACTTCTAATACTGGCGGTCTCTATTAAATCTCATGCTCAGAGTAAGGAAAGAAGTATTGTACCTTTGATGAGTTCTTACTTGGCATTGTTTGTATTTGGAGGATTTTACCAAAAACCAAGTTCGTAAAGTGGTATATGACTTCGCCTGGTATATAATCTTGAAATATATAACTACCTTTCTTTCATGTTATTTCATCCTGTGTCAGATATTTTCCTTTAATAACCATCAACCCAATTGGAAATTTAATGCCTTCAGATTCTATTACCGATTGCATGAGGGTCGGCTTTCCCTCTAAGAAATGTGTCAGCCAATAATCGGTGCTCCATTCATTACCTCTTGGGGAAACTAATGCATATATGTTCCCTACAAAAAATGGAGTGTCAACATGTGAGTCAACTAAATGACCATGCAATTCCATGCCATGCCTTGCCTTGCCATGGCATTGGAAGGTAAGGAAAGGCATGGCATATAAAGGAAAGGTATGGCATGGAATGGCATGGAAAGGCAAGGCATGGGATGGCAAGGTAAGGGAATTCAAGGCATGGCAAGGCATGACATGACAAGGCAAGGCAAGGCATGAAAATACAAGAATACCATAACAACCATAAAATGAAGCCAACATTTCAATAATTCATAAATATGAAATATTTGTTCAATTATTCCTTTTACATACCTATGATCATTCAAGTAGTCCATTACAATCACGTCTAATATTGACAGTCTCCATTAACTCTCATGCGCATAGTAAGGCAAGAAGTATTGTACCTTTTATGAGTTCTTACTTGGCATTGTTTGTAGTTGGAGGTTTGTACCAAAAACCAACTTCATAAAGTGGTATATGAATTCACCTAATCTATAATATTGAAATACATAACCACCTATATTTCGTGTTCTTTCATTCTATGTCAGATATTCTCCTTTAATAACCATCGACCCAATTGGACATTTAATGCCTTCGTAGTCTATTATTGATCGCATGAGGGTCTGCTTTCCCTCTAAGAAATGTTCTAGCCAATAATCGGTGCCCCATTCATTACCTATTGGGGAAACCACTGTGTATATGTGCCCTGCAAAAAATGGAATTTCAACACGTGAGTCCACTAAATGACCAAAGCATAAAACATTGATGTTATTTATTCAAAATTTAATAGAAGATTTCAACAAACCTAGTAGTATGAGATCTGAGACATGATCATAATATTTTGAAATACTCAACTGATCCTCCTCCAATTGGGATAATTCCATAGTTATATGTTAACCAATGGGGAGTGGTACACGATCCCATCTATCAACCCAATCTGTTGATTCACAATCATCCCATTCATTACTACTACATGGACCAAAAAAGCAAGAGCGTTTTCTTGTCCATGTTTCAACTATTGCATTTTTTTATGTTCTCATTGAATCAAATCCATGAGTTGCCTGGATTGTTTTGCATTCATACCATTGTGATCGATCTACATCGACCACCTCCTGAAAATATCTATGTACATGTCCTTTGTTGTGTGATTGATCTTCATGGGTTCATGTTCCCTCTCCCATTACTAAATAACATCATTCAACAATGGATTTCACATCTCAAATGAGGGAAGTAGTTGTGAAATTCATTTATTTCTTGTGTAATGCCCTTTTTATGCATGCACCTGCTCCATCGTGCTCCCCTTTCTCGTGCACAGACTCAAAATAGTTACAAATGTGTGGAACCTTGAGTTTTTTGTGCAACATACACAACCATTGAAATACAAAATCATTTTTGAACTAGCCTACGCAACCATCTCACCAAATCCAATGTTGATCCATATGTATGTTCTTCTCCTTAAGGTGATTGTAAAACAATTGAAACCAATGTTTTACATAGGCTAAGTCATGAAAGTGATCATATCTTATGTAGAAGTGATAGTCCTTCAATATAAATCTATTTTCTTCGTTACTATACGGCCCATGCATGTATGTGATATGGACCATTATGTTGACCTTCTCTAAGTGATAATATTGGTTTTGAATCTCATTTTGCGGTTGAAGGGTGTAGTTCTTAGCAAAATCAACCACTGATAACATAGTACCAATGGGAAATGTATCTCTACATATTCTAAAATGTTTGTCCTTCCATCGTGCCACATTCACATGTTGAACATATTGTCTTGTCTTTTCGATGAAGTACTTCATGAAGTCATATACTCATACCTCGGAAGTCACCAATTGAATATTTTTTATTTCCTATCCTCCATCAATATCATATGTTACATATTTAAAGCTTTGCAAGGAAACCTCCTTCCTCCCCAATTCATACTCATCACTTACATGGATGCACTTTATCAGTAATGTCATTCCATCGCACCTAGGGCATGTTCCATCTAAGCATGCATTTTGATCAAATGTACAACCCTCTGGCCTTGTACACAAGATGCTATGAATAAAGTCTCTACATGACGAAGACGGAAATATAACTGAGCATTCCTGCAAAAGGGAGTTATGCAAAACATGAAATATGTGTGTGTGTGTGTGTGTGTGTGTGTGTGTGTGTGTGTGTGTGTGTGTGTGTGATAATAATAACCATAATCAATGTGATATCTACAATAACATGTGTTACAAATTGTGTTTATTCGAACATACCAAGGCTTGCATTTATGGAAATATCTTTGTCTCAAGTTAAGTGAATTATGTACTGTCCTGAATCTCTCATATAATTATATCTATGTAATGTCAAGAAAGTATTTAATATGGGGTTCATGGTCCCTATATCCCCTTCTCATTTTTAGTACATATTTTTGGTTGGAAGAAGGCCTAGTGTTCTCATGCCAAAAATCATTTACTAGTCCCTTAACTACTCCAATTAACTTCATGTTAGAACAAGGTAGCCTACGAGTGAAGGCCTACAAATATTTTGGTCCACCTGTGTCGAGGATATATAATCTATGAGAATACTTTCTAAGGGTTTTGACATTGCATTTCATGATATGAGAGGTTTGTTTTAGAAAACGATGTTTTCTTGTGATCTTTCTAACAATTGATTGTGAGAAGACACGTCAAGCTGCATTGTGGTATTTATAATGAGATTTCTTACCAATTCTTTGAAAATAATCTACAAGGTTTCTAACAATATGATGACTTGTTTCTAAACTTTTGATTGTTTTAATGCCTAAAATTCTCTTAACAATAGTCAAACTTTTATATTTTAACAAAGCCAAAAATAATTGAAATTTAGCAGCATCAGATTTTGGTTCAAAATATTCTTTAATGATTTTATAAGAATGATAATGAATAGTACAATTAGGTAACTTACCTTTAAGTGATTCTAGACCACTTTCATCAACTTGAATTCATTTAGGAATCCTTATTCACACAATGCTCAATCTAGGTAGGAATGATGAACCCCTATTCTAACACTCTTAAAATCCATGTTATGGAGTTAACAATGTTGCAGTTCTTTCCCCTTAAATTACTAGCAGATCAAACCTGGGAGGAGAGTGGACATGAGATTGACTAATTTCTGGAACATCTGATCATCCAACAAGAGGTTGCACCACATGAACTTATTCACCAAAATGTTGTACACCAATTGCCTCTCTAATTTCATCCATTGTATAATAAGATCCAAGAAAATCCTCCATTATTTGGTCATCCACAACAATTTGTCTTGATGAAGTAAAGGATGGATTGGTCTCTATTGAACTCCTGCACTTTGCTTGTGGTGATGGAGGAGAAACGACAACGACATCTATTTCGTTAGAAATTGGATTTCCCTCTTCTGAAATCCTACACTTTGACATACTTAGTTTTTCCTTTTCTCTTTCTTCTTTTATCGTTTTGATCGGTTTCTCTTTTCTCAAGGAATTTCTTTCTCGAATATGTCGGTTCCCCATATTTAAATAGAAAAATTGGATTCCAAGCACCCCACCACAATTTTTTCTTGGTATTAGACAAGAAGGCACAACTAACAATTCCAATTCCAAGTGGACAAATTTATCTGTGTATTACAAAAGAAGACACATTTAATAATTCCAATTCGAATTGGACAAATTTGTCCTAGTATTACACAAGAAGACAACTAACAATTCCAATTCCAATTGGATAAATTTTTCTTGGTATTACAAAACTGATAATTCCAATTGGACAAATTTGTCTCAGTATTACACAATAAGACACAATTAACAATTCCAATTGGACAAATTTGTCTTCCAATTGCAAGAAGAAATGAACAACAATTCCAGTTGGACAAATTTGTATTCCAATTCCAAGAAGACACAAACAACAATTCCAATTCCACTTGGAAAAATTTGTCTTCCAATTCTTCCCACAATGGTGTTGCAATAGCACAAAATTGTCTATGAATTAAACAACAAGACTAAAATAAGAAAAACATGTATGTGGGTGCTATTTTTGTGTGCAAATATCAAGAGTGCTTTTCCAAGCTTGAGATAGATGAGGTAATGGAGTGCTCATGCATTCCTATTGGGAATACATGAGAGAAAATTACAAGTCTTTCAAGTCACAAGACTGTGTGCATGCTCTTAATGCAACAGATATATCATTTATTATATGACAAACATCTTTATGAATAAAGATGTATAGGGGTATGGGGACAACTAGGACCTAAAGGCTTATGATTGAAAGTGTTTTGAATCATAGAGAAGTGGTTAGAGAACCAAGATGTGGGTGATGTGCATGTAATGGTTATGGGGCCTTTAACAAGAGGTATATGCATAGTACACTCAGGGCTCGAGTATGGAGGGGGTTAAGGGTTGAGTATAGGTTATGCCTAGGCTTAGATGGAGTTAGGGGGTCTAATTCATGGTCTAGATCAAGAGATATGTAATGGTCATTGTATAGGTATAGATCATGGTCTAATTCTATCTCTATCTCTGCCTCTATGTCATGGTCTAGGTCTATGTCATGGTCATCATATAGGTCTAGGTCATGGTCTAGGTCTTTCCATGTCTAGGTTTTAGTATGTCTAGGTCTAGGTCTAGGTATTGACATGTCTAGGCCAAGCCCGTTTCTTTTCTTTCAATGTAGGGAGGGGGGTGCAGAGACAAGAAGAAAGAGAGTGTGAGATGGGAAGAGGAGAAGAAAAAGAGAGTGTGTGAGAGTGAGGGATAGGGATATAGAGAGGGGGTGTAGAGAGAGAGAGTGAGAGGAAGGGGAGAGAGAGAGAGGGAAGGGGGGTTAGATAGAAGAAAAAAGAGCAAGGTGGGGAGAGTGGGGGAGAGAGAGGAAGGGGGATACAAAGAGTGAGAGAGTGAGGGTTAGATGCAATAGGTAAAGAGAGAAGTGGGTAGAGATGGATTGTTTAAGAGTGTGAGAGGGTGGGATAGGAAGACCAAGAGGGCAGGTAGACAGAGAGACGTGGGAGAGATATGGTAGATGTATGAGAGAGAGAGGTGGGAGAGATATGGTAGATGTAGGAGAGAGAGAGAGAGGAGAGATAGTGGGAGGGATGGGGAGAGAGGGAGGGAGGTGGGGGGTAGAGAGAGAGTGTGTGTGAGAGTACATATAGATAAGTGTTCCATAATACATAATCTAGTGCATGTCGAACACTGATTACGAATAAAAAATATATGATCCACTATGAGATTATGTTTATATTAAAATAAAAAGTAGAATTGACATACCATAATCATCATTAAACCATGTGAAATCCTTATTAAACCGTAGGTGAATGGTCATATCCATAAAATATCATTCTTAAACAAGAGGTATAGGAATACTGCACTTAGGGCTTGGGTGTGGAGAGGTTTATGGGTAGACTATAGGTTATTCCTAGGCTTAGATGGAGCTAGAGGGTTCTAGGTCATGGTCATGTTCATATAAGTACCCATATAAGTAATCCATTGGAACAAGAAGAAAAACTTAACACTCACCTTACAGGCGAGGATGCATTTTTCTGTTGCACATATCCTTTATTCGATGTGATCCCTACCTCGCCTTTAGATGGACAGAAAGAGGGAGGTAGAACTATTAGACAACTGAGAGGCGGGGGGGGTGAATCAGTTGTTACCGTGCTTAAAAAATTATGCTTATTTTAAACTCTTTACAGAGCACTCAATGATAATCACAATAATGCAGAGAGGTAAGCAATAGAACATTAGACATCAGTCACACATATGAAATATACAGAGACAGATATTTCCTAAGGAAACCCATAAAGGGTAAAAACCTCTTCTTCTTGGTATGATAAGTAATCTTTACATTCTGTACATTATCATACATATGAGCTCCAACTCATT
>JASDQU010752617.1:0-31253 GCA_032191745.1 Picea mariana | reverse complement strand
CTTGGCTTATTGTACTATCTTAAAAAACCTCACCAGGTCGAATCTTCCCTCAGTATTATATTGTAATAAAATTATAAGCTTATAATCATTCATCAACAATTTGGAATTTAGTTTCAAAATACTATACAAACATTTTAAGATATTTGAAGTGTGAAATTGTTTTTTACATGGAATTTCTCAAGTTCACATGGTGCTCATTTCAAAACACATGGCCTAAGATGTCTCTTGATCCAAAGGGTTTAACTCTTATTTGACTTCAGGATATATTGCATAACATCACGTTAGCAACGCCTTTTCTATCTTCAAAATTTAACTTGAATTAGGTACCATTTTTTTAGAGAAAAATAAAATTGGTGTAAGACCATTGGGATATAAATTCACACTATCAACAATTTCGGGAATGGAAATATTGAAAGAGAGAGAATATGTAAATTAGATCTAGAACCTACCATGCAAATGCCTTATCCATTAAAGCATCTTTCTCCATATCTGAGACATGTAAAAATCATTTAAATGGTAAATCATGTAGAAGATGTTTAAAGAAAACATATATATTTCAAGTTCTTGAGAAGATGGCAGTCCCAACTAGTGTATAATAGAACTCACCGTTGAGTTTCATATAGGGTGGAAGCCCATCCACTCACAAATATAAGAAGTGAACATTGTATTGGGACCTTTGAAGGACATTCCAATAGTTTAAAACAAATTAGAGAAAGTAAAATTGCCATGTGTAAAGCTTTAGAATGATAAAATAATTTCATTTGATTGATTCTAGAAAAAACTAACATCTTAAACACAAAAAGTACTATTTTGTTGTAATCTTTCTTAGAAATACAAATATGATTCTACATGGGGTAGAGCCACAAAATGCTTTTATGAATTTACATAAGAAATATCAAAATAAATAAAAAAGGTAGTGTAGCTTTTAAATTATTGTAGTATGCTTGACTTTACAATATCCATAGCCATTACATCCATAGATATTAGAAAAAAGATCAAGTGTGCTACAAAATATGATTTACAAAAAACATTAAAATGATTGACTCATGAAGTTGGTGATGAATTATTTATTATGATGCCTTTTCTACTAAGATCCAATTTATTTAAAAAAAAACATAAGAATGATTGACTCATGAAATTGGTGGCAAATTATTTATTATGATGCCTTCTCTACCAATGTTTGAGATCCAATTTATCTCTATTAGTTATCCCCGTGATTTGGAAAAGATATCTACTCTAGTGTTCTAGGGAAGTTCCTCCCTTTTATGCTTTTGTAAACCTCCTTTCTCTTTCAAATTTTAATCTTCCCCACTTAAAATTTTGTTTCAACAATTTTTGTTCTCATTTAATCACAAGTGTGTTCTTTTAACAAGATGTAAAAGATTCCCTCTTTATTCTCTCAGGGTCCACCATACCTTTTTCTATTACCTCTAAACTTTATTCTAAATAACATTATCTATTACCTTTTTGTTACTCTCAATAAAGTTAGTTTAAATAACCTTAGTAAGTTATTGTAATATTCATTTTCAAATAGTAAGATTAAACGACTAAGCCATTATTACTAAAATTTGAAAATATATTGATTTCCCAATTCCTACATCATTTTATGAATAAAATGAAAAGATATCGTTGAACTATAGCTTTTTCAAAAAAAATACACCAAAAATGCTAGAGACAAACCATTGTACTCGATTATGAACAGAATCGTGGACAATTTTTTAGTCTGCGCTTAGGAGTTTATATGCATATCAATGTTGTAAGACTAGAAAGAAAATATTAATAAATTTCATGACACTTTTCTTCCTTCCTTGTGTTAAGCATAGGAGAAGGATGAGCGCGGGGCCACGGCCTAGAATAGGGTTTGAGAGTCGAGCTTTGTTTCCAAGGGGGCTCTGCGGCTAGGTTATCGCTAGCCATTTTCCTAAACTTCATGAAGAAGGATGAACGCGAGGTTAAGTGGCATGGAAGGAGAAGGGAAAACAAGGGGCCACCACTAGGGTGAGCGGGCTCTGCGGCGTGGCGGAAGAAGGGAGAACAGGGGTCCACGGAACAGAACCTTGTTGTAACATCCCGCTCTTGCACGCACTGAGCGAACTTATTCTTTGAGGACACTTTCTTGCAAGTGATCCAGATTATTATACTATTGGCCGTTGATTATGATTATGAGGCACTATGGATGTGATTATATGTTATTTTGGTGTGTTTACATAGAAAGGTGCTATTGACTGGGTTCTCTTGAGTCTGCAGGACTTTGGACCTCGAGGATGCAGAGGCATCGATGAAACCCCTTGGACTCTGGATAGAGTCAGGGAGTGGACTATTGGGATTTTATTATTGTTGATATGACATATGCACATCTGATTAGATGTTATGATGATTGATTTTATTTCTGACATGATTCATTGATGATGTAGGCTAACGATAGCTTGTCGACCAGACTCACATGTGGAGTAGAGGGGTCACGCATGAAAACCAGAGACATTGAGGGAGAGGTGTGGAAAGCAACCCTACCACACCATACTAGCACTCTCGTCGTGGCTCAAAGTGTAGGTTAACGATTACCTAGTTCGAGAAGAACCACAATGTCATGAGGACAGACTGCGACAGTCTCTCATGATGATTCTAAGGGGCGCACAATAAAGTAGGGGCCTTATTCCTTAAATGCCCTTATTCTCCCACAAGATCACCTGGAGGAGTATTTACTTCAGGGATTTTTGATGTATACCAAGTCAGTCAAGAGGCGGGTGGCACCCTTCGAGAACATAGTGCATCCTGAAGGGAATGTCGTGCAAGGAAAATGGAAAGAGGTGAGTGGCACCCTTGGAGCCCGTAGTGCGTCCTGAAGGGCATGTCGTGCAAGAAAAATAGAAAGAGGCGAGTGGCACCCTTGGAGCACGTAGTGCGTCCTGAAGGGCACATCGCGCAAGGGAAACAGAATGAGGCGAGTGGCACCCTTGGAGCACCTAGTGCATCCTGAAGGGAACGTCGCGTTGTTAACTAATAAGTGAATAAACCTAGAGGGCCTTAGAATGAATGATGTGATAAGAAAGATTTAAAAACAATTCCCTAATAAAAATGTCGCTCAACCTAGGAAAATAAAATCTAGTTCTAAGTGATACTTGTAGTAAAATAATAAAAATAATAATAATAATCATTAAACATGTGATGAGAAGGGGGTAAGAAATTCAATTAATTTATTAAAATCAAATTACTTTGGGGGATTAAATTTTTAAAAAAGGGGGAAATGATTGCTTTGTTACATATGCTAATTAAAATTTATTAATTAAAAAGAAAAAGGGGTAAAAGGTAATTTTTCTACACTTGCTAATTTGAGTTTTAGATAAAAAGGGAAAAGAGGGAAACTTAAAAGAATTAGGAAACTAAGGGGAAAATGGGAAACATAAGGAAAAAGGGAAATATAAGGAAAAAGCACAATGACTAACTTAGTAAGGAATATTGCCTTTAAGAGCTTTCTAAATTGAACACAACTAGGAATTTAGTAAGGGTGTAAGTCATTAAAATGTGTAAGGGAATATGGGGACCCCTATGAGCGATTTTAGGAATGCTTTTAGGTGGGTGAGGGAAATAGGAGTAATTAAATAAATAATGAATTTAAATTTTGGTGCAACTAGAGGGATGGTTGACATGTGTACGGGGGAAGTTTTTCCGAATTAAATTAATGAAAAATAAATTAAATGGGAAATTGGGAAAAAAATCACTTAGAAACTCTATAAAAAGGATGGAGGAGGAGGAGTATGGATCTTCTTCTTCATGCATAATGTTACGCTGCAGAATTTTTTTCTTGACTAACTTATCTTGTGGGAGTTGGGATACCCATCTCAGGGAACGAGTGGTATCTCGACCTTGCGAGGCGAGTTGGTTTCTATTTGTTCTTTGGTTTAGTGTGTGTGACCCCTTTGTGGATCGGGGGGCTAAGGGGGAAGAAGAGTACCCCTAGTGTTGGCTGGGAGGTACTGGTGAAGTCACATCAGTCGACAAACAGGAGCTAGATGGAGCGCCCGAGACAACGACTCAGAGCTATCACCTTGGGCTACAATACGCATACTTTTATTTTGCATGGTAGATTACTATTGATCTTGATATTTCATTTCTATACCTTTAATTGTGTAAATAAAAGTGTTTTAGTCTGCGTTTTTAATCAAGAACTTAAAGTCATCATAGCTTTACGCTCGCTGATTGAATTGATTTCCTTGGAACTCAAACCCTGATTGCTATGACTGTTCGGTTTTGTTTTAATGATTGTTATGAAGAGATTGTTCTTTATCTTCGTCCGCATCCCTAGATCATCAGTCCACGCCTGAGCAATCAGCCAGGAGCCGAATCGACAATCGTCACTTCGATGTTAATAGACCTATAGATTCTAATGCCCTGCTTTTATGTGCATGGATGATGAGCGAAGGATAGCTTTGCCCAGCTGTCTACCCCTTCGTAGCTCTGTGTTGTTGTTCCTAGTTGAGTGTTTGTCTTGTACCTTCTTTCGATTGAATACCTCTGTGTGTTGTTCATATTTATTCTCTACGATTTTAATGACAATGTTTCTTTCTATTTTTGGACTACGTTTTTATTTCCACTTGATTGTCAGCATTGATTTATATCTAGACTGCATTTTTCACTTGAAGGACGATAAGGATATTCCATGAAATACAACGAAATTTTACCTTGAACGCCTACGCCTTTTTACTCTTTCACAATAGCGAATTTATACCTGAATGCATTCGTGTTTACTGCTTGCATTTTTATGTATGTTGCGTGTACTGGGATTTTTTTTTTACTGTCTGCGATTATTATATTTTGATGGAAAATTGACTCTGTGTTTTCATTACATTTGGGCTACGAATTTTTCCTCTGCCATTTATTACATTGATGGCAAAATTACTCTACGTTTTTTTTATACCTCTGGCCTTCGAAATTCCTATGTGATTTATTAAGTTTGATGGCGAGTTTTACTCTGCAGTGTTACTACATACTGACTACGTCTATATTCCTTTTCTCTGTGTTTTACATTGATTCTTTAAATGACAACGTTCTCTTTACCTTATATTGACTACGATTTCATATGTAAGACTCAACATTTTTTTTATTTGATGAACCCAATGAACTTGATGTCAAAATCAGCGATTTTTTATGGTGAAACTCAGCGTTATTATTTGATGAAACCCAGCGATTTGAGGATAAAACTCAACGATTTTCCATTGCTAAAACTCAACGGTTTTTTATGGTGAAACTCAGCATTAATATTTGATGAAACCCAACGATTTGAGGATAAAACTCAGCAATTTGTCATTGCTAAAACTCAACGATTTTTTATGGTGAAACTCAGCATTATTATTTAATGAAACCCAACGATTTGAGGATAAAAGTCAGCGATTTTCCATTGCTAAAACTCAACAAATTGATGGGTAAACCCATTGAATTGTTTGATATCTTTTTAGGGGCAGGGAATTCATATGTATTTCATGGATATGGTTGGGACAATGTTTTATATGTAATTATTGCAAGGTATAGCGATCTGGTGATGGATTGCCACATCAATGTTTCCTCTTTTAAACAGCAATCAATCTAGACATTTGTTTATCAAGGGATAATGGTATAATATTAATGGCAGTGATAATATCAGACAACGATTGATTTGACAGTAATCTTGATGATCTGACATTGCATGACAGCATTGACAGATTTATAATTATTCTGAACGACATTTGTAGCATTATAAGGAGCAACTATAACTCTGCATTGATTAATGGACAATGGTTCCTTTGATTGTTGGCAGTGAATCTCAAGTCTTGACAGCTAAACTTATATCTTTTGGATTGCTTATATACCTTGCATTATATTTTACACTATATAGTACCCTATACCTTTAATAAGACAGTAATATCTTATTCGCCCAGAAATTTCTTATTTCGTATGTATCATATAATACACACTACAATTTGTTATTGATTGACAGAGAGATCATATATTAATTATGCCTATCATATATTTAAATGACAACTTATATTATATTTTACTCAGCAAATTCATACGGCGAATAAATCTAGCAAACAGTCAACAAACAACTAATCAATACAATAACCTACATGACAGATGACAGAGACCTATAGTTTAACTTTTGCTAAAGTTGTTTCGTTAACCATGGTAAAAATAAACAACAATTCCTTGATGGTTAAATGGATATAGTGATCAAGCACAACGATTTTATTAATGGTTAGCGTAGCATTTATTTTTAGTAACATAGCGATTTTATGAGACATTAAAACGTTTGTGCGTTAGAGATTTATAATATCTAATGTGTGGAAGAGAGTTAGTATATAATGGGCGAGACAATACATAATCACCTTAACTATATTACCCCTTGAGTGATTGAGCATGAGGAAAATAAAGGTAGATTGTTACAAGGAGATAATAACATTTATTAATAATAAATGACATACAAGTTTTTGTTGTTGATTTACCAATAATAGGATATCATTTTTAGACAAGTTATAATGTTAAGATAGTAGGCTTTGTTGGTTGTTTTAGTTCACTACTCACACTTAGACATCATGCTTAACAAGTATGGGTTATGGTTGTTGTCGAGTCATTTAATATCTTGCGCAAATTGTTTGAGCGATGTCATCTACGTGTGGTCGACCTGTTGTTTGGGGGCGTAGCTGTAGTCTTCTTGTCAGTTATTTCGGATCCTAGCACGTTGGATTTATCTTGAGTCCTTGGTCCAGCTAGGTTATTTTGTGCCAGGGTTATTGTCGCACCTATCACCTGGGGACAGCATGATCCCTGATGAGGGGATCATAGCGTGTGCTACTGGATAGAGGTGAATGATAACTCGGATGAAGTCTGTGTTTTCCATTGTGGGTGTTGTTGATCGTGGTAGTTGTTGTTGGTGCTTGGGTTGTAATGCCTTCATGCATTGGGTTTGTGTGCCATAGAGGTTCTAGTTATTGGTCGTCGAGGTCGTTGTGTCGGGGTGGTGCATGTTGTCCTTTAGCTTGTAGGCTTTGTCGTGTTTGTGTCGGGCAGGTAGTTGTTTCTCTTTGTCTTTGATTTCTACATGTTTCAACCAATTGTATGATGTGCTAAGTGGGTTGAGTCATTGTTGACTATGGCCTGATCTGCGTGCGTGGTCTTCATCATCAGGTTGTGTGGTTTTATTTTTTTCGTCGATTCCTTCCTGCCTAAAACAAAAAAAAAAAATTGCACTTTTCACTTCATTGGGTGTCGTAGCGATTGGGGTCGTTACATATGGTATCAGAGAAGGTTCAACCCGCAACTTGGGAACACTACAGATTTTGTTGATATGATATTTGATTATAATGTTACTAATTAAGTTGACTGGTATTCGTGCAGGTAATCATGGTTAGAGGATGTCGTAGAGGCAATGGGGTGCTAGGGAAGGAGGCGCGATGCCTCAAGTAGCATCCACGCTTGAGGGGTCTAACCCCCAGGGAGACGAACATGTTGTCGAGCAGGAACAGATAGTGGTGGGTGATGTGGTTGGGTTGATGAGGTCTTTTCGGCAGATGTCTAAGGCACTGATCAATCGTTTGGACAGAGATGAGGCAAGGGCATCAGAACCCCCTCAGGGTCCACCACGCGCTTCGGTTAGTACTGGTAGCATTCACTGTTGTTGGCCCTTGTTTATGGAAGGAAGTGAAGAACGAGGAAGAAAAGGTAAAAAGCGAGCTTCGCGGGAGACACAATGACTGTCACTGGGTCGAAGTGAGCAAAAGAACAGAAAAGATGGAGCGAAGTGCGGAAAAGCAAGTCGTTGGATGAGGAGATAAAGGATGTCAGATCAGCAAGGAAGATGGACCGAGGATGACTCAGGAAGTGTAAAAAGTCAGCATTAGATGCCTTCAAGCACCACAAGATGAAGAAGGAAAGATAGGTTGGAAAAGCTTGGAAAGAACGGGTCAAGTTGACCTAGGGTTGTAGACACCTAGGGTTTTGGTAATTAGGGTTTTGAAACCTAGGTTTCGACCCAAGGCTGTCGGTGAGGGATTGTAATGTATAAATAAAGGTCGAGAGGACCTAGGTAGGGTCGGTACTGTGGTTGAGTCTTGTTATTGATTATTGTTCATTGGGAGAATATTTTATTATGGGTGAGAGAAGTGTTGAGAGAGAGAGCCTTCTGGTATTCTAAGATCTTCAGCTGGGTGCGAAGATCAAGTCCTGCAGTTGGGTGCGCAGGAAGGGAGAGAGAAAGAGGGAAGGAGAGAGAGGATTTGTTGACCAAGAGCGCAGATCAGAACTGTAAGCTTTATCTTAATATATCATAAGCACAGTTATGTGGACGTAGCCCTAGAGAGAGGGTGAACCACGTACATCTGGTGTTGTGTGTGTGATTGATTCTTTGAGATCTGTTGTTTTTATATTGTTATCTGCATTATTGTATTAGATCATATATATAGCTGTGAAGGATAGATCTAGATATTTGAATGGTATATGCATGTTAGGTTGTTGTTGTAATAGGAACCACTTGATATTCCCTTGGTTGTAGACATCTCTGTCCTGAAACCCCCTCATAGTTGCTTCGGGATAGACTGCATCTGCTTTCGAAAGGGCCAGTAGCTAGGGCTTTTTGGTGCACTCTTGGAGCTTAACCTTGGGTCTACCCCTGTGCCAACAAATGGCTCCGTTGTCGAGACCAGAATCTTTTTTAATGGAATGTCAAGGTGGTTCCCATTGAAGACAAAGATTCAGAAGTGGATAGAGGATTAAGAGAAGGACTTCGTTGAAGCACAGAACAAGAACCCTAAAATAATCACTGAAGATTGGCTACAAAGATACATCATCACCGACACTCACGAGATATTCTTTGGAGGAATCCATCAGGAGCTACACAAGTGGTTGGCTAGGTTAGCTAACACACAGTTTGAAATCAGATCTAGACCCCCTGTGGTTTGGACACCAACATTGATCCAGAAGGTCAAGAGAGTCGACAATGGTGTATCCAGAGCAGTAGATCACTGGTTTGATAGTACCATCAGAGGGTATATCACCGAGTTTGTTGTTGACAGAACATAATCATATAGCCAAGCCAAGAGGTACTTTTTCAAAGGACCCAGAGGAAAATGTTTTCACTTCCTAAAGCTAAGAATCAAGATGCTCTTGCATGAAAACCACATCTTGAAGATACAGTAGATTGATCAAACCTGAAAAGGATAATGTTCAATATCTCAGACAACGACGGCGACACAGAAGCAGGACATACGCGCAGTGGGAAAGTATTCCGAGGAGTTCACCTTGAGAACTTGTTTAAGAAAAACTACGGAGAAGAAGGTTTCTATAGTGGAGAAGAGATAGATCTAATCGACGAAGAGCATCTAGAGCCCACTAGAATAGAAGAAGGGTAAGCTGAAGAACTGCACCAAAGCGAGCCGGAAACCTCAGGAACTGCGCGAACTACTGAAGTAAGTAAAGTTAATCCTCTTGTTGTCTCAACAATACTTAGAAGTCAGAATAGTCAAAACCACCAGAGTCTTCAAAGTATTGTTACTAGTAGCTCAACATCTACTCAGACAAGAACCCTAGTCAGCTTTATGGAAAATGAAATGAGACTCCCTATCTTTAGAGGAGATGGATCTGAAGATCTAGATCAGCATTGGTTTCTATGTGAGGCCGTATGGAATATTAAAAGTATCACCGATGAAGCCATCAAGAGAACCCATTTCAACACTACACTAAGGAACCGCACACTGAGTTGGTACATGAAACTTGTCCAAGGACTGGCACAGCCTAAGCCCCTGAATGAGATCAAGAATGCATTGATTGTAGAGTTTAAGAAACCTAAGTCGGAGTCACAATGTATTACGAAACTAAAAGAGATTAAACAAAAGGTAGCAGAACCTGTTTGGGAGTTCGACCAGAGATTCAAGACCCTGACAAGCCGATTAACTTTCTAGATCCCCGACAAATAGAACAAAGAATGGTTCCTTGCTGCGTTGTTACAACACATAAGAGTCCCTCTGATACAACAGAAGATTGCATCTCAAACAGAATATTTGGAGATCGCCATAAAGCTTGAATCAGCACCAATGGGAGAATCTAGCTCAGGCATTATCCAGATCATGAGCTAGCTAACTAGTTTGTCTTTACAGGTCCAGGATATGAAGAAAGATAATGGAAAAGACAAAAGGGAAGATATCTGGTGTGTAATATGCAGATTTGAAGGCCATGATAAGGAACATTTTCCCTTATTTCATGAGTACTTGGCATCAGGGGAACCGAGCCCCTTAAAGCAAGTTAACCTACCCTGGTGCGATCTATGCAGAAATAGGCATCGCCTAGGTGAGTGCTACTACATGAAGAAGTATGTCTAGAAACCCAAAAACTTGTATTGTACATTTTGTAAATCAGTGGGGCATGATGATCAGGATCGTAGAGCTTATGATATCATGCATGAAAGGTCTAGAGACATATACAATTTTCAAGGCGAAGTACAACAAGAAGGAAACACTCTGTAGTACAACTCTCCGAGGAGAGGAAATTTCACTCCTCGCAGTGGCTACAAAGGAGAAGGAAGAGGAGGAGGTATGGGCTGAGGCCCAGGACAAATAATCTATTACAACTGCATGCAACCAGGACATTTAGCAAGGGATTGTCATAATCCCTTCACAACCTGTAGTTACTGTAACTCCTTCGAGCATGTCATAGAGGAATGCCCTGCGCTGATGGCTAAACTTCAGGAAAGACAAGGACCTCAGTAGAACCCACAATTACAACTGATGTATGTTGAACCTCGCGGAGCAGACCCTAGAGTCGTTGTTATCACTCGAGGAGGTGTTGCTACAGGAGAAGACAGAGAAGCCCAAGGAAAGACTGAAAATGACCACGGAGTCAGAAAAGCTATAGAAAAGACCCCAATCTTTGATGCTAAGAAAGAAAGACAGATATTCAAGGAGGCAAGAAAAGAGTTCAAAGGAGATCAAGGATCTTCATCAAAGAGACAACCAGAAATCAAAGAATATGGCATGCCTCAAGCATTTGATCCATCTGCATCGCCAACAGAAGGGAAAGCGGTAAGCAAACTCATGGAATTATTGTACACTTGTGTTAAGTTGATTCAAGATAAAGGTGATGTACAAGAATTACAAGATTTAATCAAGTAGTATGAACTAGGAAAAATAGACCCCTTACTGAATAGAGAAGTGCACCAAATTGGAAAAAGGAGAAGGACAAATAAATAATTACACTTGAATGCTCAGGTAGGAGAGTATGAGATAGACTGTGTGGTCCTCAACTTAAGGTCAGAGGTCAATGTCATGATGAAGCAGACTTGAGCACTGATGGGAAAACCCAAGCTGATATATTCCCCTATCAGGCTTTGCATGGATAATCAGTAAGTTGTCAGCCCATTTGGATGATTAGAGCATGTCCCAGTGGACATCGATGGAGTAAGAACCTTTGCATATTTTGAGGTAATTGAAATTTTTGATGATAGTTTCCCTTACCCTGCATTGTTAGGAATTGATTGGGCCTTCAACAATTCCACTGTTGTTGATCTAAAGAAAAGATGCATGACATTTGAGAAAGTTGGGCTTAGGGTCGTTGCACCTTTAGATCCAGATGAGGGTCCACGATACACAGAACCTATCAGAGAAGAGGACCACGCATTTGAACTTGAAAACATCTACAAATTAACAGCCAGACAACAGGATTATATCAACCCTACAGTTGATGGGAATCTAAGCTAGCGAAGTGACAGCACATGTTCATCCAACTCAGAAGAAGCGTTGGAGAACTGGCAGAACCATATGTATGAAGTAAATACAAGAAGATGTGCTAGGCTAACCAGAGAAGTTCATTGGATTGGCACAATAGTGAGTAATCTACCCACATTTGATGGGTTGAACCCCTTACATAACTTCTTATTAGAATTTGAGACAAGTGTACCAACACAACAGAGGCTATTGGCAATGGATGAGGCCATGAAAGCCACACCAGCGAGATGGTGGGGGACACATAAAAGCAATATTACAGACTGGACACAATGTCGAACTTCGATGACAGTGCGGTTTTCAGCACAAGTAGGAAGCTGTGAAGCAAGGTACACAGGTCGAAGCTACCCAAAGGACCATGTACAAAGCTGCGAAGAGGCCTGGAGTGACATTCCTAGAGAACAATGGGTACATAGATTCGTCAATACACTAGATACCACCCCGATTAACTGGTACCTTCAAGCAAAGCTGCGCCTTGTCACTTCAGAATGGGAAGGTATGATCCAAAATTTTATAACCACATTTTTGTTTGACAGTGAATTTCCTTCTGTAGATCAAGCACTACAGATGGTGAGACATAAATTATTTAAGGAGGCATATGGACTTCCTTTGGAGCAAGAAGAGGATGAATGGACTGCGCCCCTCCAGAAACTGCAGACATGCTACAACATTAGTGTCGACGAAGACGATGATCCAAGGAAGGTGAATATCGCAGAAACAGAAGATCAGAGAGATGTGGAAGGACCAGGAGTTGAACTTCCATTCATTGGACATATGATAAAGATAAAGAAATTCAATATCGGGATAGAGGAGACACCAAAGCTTGCCAATGTCGGAGATTACTGGGACGCTTCTACCACTGACAAAATCACAAAATTATTGCACGAGTATGAGGACTTGTTCCCGACCAAGTTCACTGATATGAAGGGAATCAAAGGACCTATGGGAGAAATGAGAATACCTTTGAAACTAGATGCGAAGCCAGTCAAGCAAAGACCCTACAGATTGAACCCGAAATATAAGGAAAAAGTGAAGATTGAGCTCAACAGAATGCTGGAAGTAGGGATTATTGAACCTGTCGAAGAGTCGGAGTGGATTAGCCCCATGGTAGTGAAAGATAAGAAGATAGGTGAGATCAAGATTTATGTAGATCTCATAAAGTTGAATGATGCTTGTCTACATGATCCTTTCCCTACACCTTTCACAGACGAAGTGTTAGATAACGTGGGAGGCCAAGAAGTATATTATTTTACAAAAAGGTTTTCAAGATACCATCAAATCTACATTGCCAAGAAGGATCGTCATAAGACTACATTTTCCACAGAGTGGGGGTCCTACCGATATACAGTAATTCCATTTGGACTGAAGAATTCCCTAGTCATCTTTTCCAGGGTGGTGGTTGAAGCGTTCAAAGAATTTTTGCATAAGTTTTTAGAAGCATACTTTGATGATTACACTGTTTTTAGTTTGTTAAAAAATCATATTGAATGTCTAAGGCTAATGCTGAATAAATGCAGGCAGTGTCAAATTGCTTTGAATTTGAAGAAGTGCATCTTCTTCTCACCATTTGGAGTATTATTAGGTCATATTGTATGCAAGAAAGGATTGTTGGTGGATCCATCCAAAATTGCAATTATAGTTGATTTACCACCACCTACATCAGTCAAACAACTGCGCACTGTGCTAGGACATACTGGCTATTACAGGAAATTTATCAAAGGATATGCTCAGATTACTGCGCCAATGGAGAAGTTATTAAAGAAAGACTTTCAGTTTGGTTGGACAGACGAATGCCAACAGAGCTTCGACACACTGCAACAAAAGATGGTCACTACGCCTATTCTAGTCTTTCCCAACTGGAGCAAGGAATTTCATGTGCATGTTGATGCATCTTCTATTGCATTAGGAGCAGTACTGGCACAACCTAGAGAAGGGGACATTGATCATCCATTATCATTTGCCAGCAGAAATTTATCCACAACTGAAATCAATTACACTACTACAGAGAGAGAGGGACTAGCCATGGTGTATGCATTGCARAAATTCTGCCACTACTTGTTGGGAGGACACTTTAAAATGTTTACTGATCACTCCATGTTGAAGTACCTAGTCAACAAGCTAGTGTTGGGGGGGAGAATATGCATATGGCTTCTCATGTTTCAAGAATATGATTTTGATATCATAGTTAATCTAGGAAGAATGAATAAGGGTCCAGACCACCTGTCGAGGTTGGAGCATGGCGAAGAACCTACCAGTCTGGAGGATACACTACTGGATGCATAGTTGCTCACCATTAGAAATATTGATGACCACTTCACAAACATAGTCCAGTTCCTGTCAAAAGGAATGGCTCCAGGCGAGTACACGATTCCTCAGAAGAAATAGCTAGTGGTGTGCGGTGCAAATTTTTCACTAACAGTTGGTCAGCTATATAAAATGGGACCTGATGAGATCCTAAGAAGAAGTGTGAGGGAGGCAGAATGCCCTATGATCCTCGAAGAAGCTCATGAAGTCATTGCAGGAGGACATTACGTGGGAAAAGCAACTACGCAGAAGGTTCTGTGAGCTAGCCTTTGGTGGCCTACATTACACATAGATGCTAAAGAATATACCAGAGCATGCGATGTATGCCAGCGAGTTGGAAAACCATCCCGAAGATATGATATTCCATTAGCACTGCAAATGACCCTACAAGCATTTGAAAAATGGGCCATTGACTTCGTGAGACCCATAAACCCACCAGGAAAGTGCACAGGAGCAAGGTATATTATCACTGCAACAGAATACCTGACTAGATGGGACGAAGCAAGAGCAGTCAAGGACTGTAGTGTAGCTACAGCTGCGCGTTTTATATTTGATGACATAATAACTAGGTTTGGATTCCCTAAGGTCCTTATCAGTGATCAAGGTACACACTTCATCAATAAGATAGTTGAAGCCCTGACTGAAGAATTTGTAGTCCACCATTAGAAAAGTACACCTTACCATCCACAAGCAAACGGAACGGTTGAAGCATTCAAAAAGATCTTGGAGACAACTTTGACAAATATTTGCAGTGTGAACAGGGATGACTAGGATTTAAGAGTACCAACAGTACTTTGGGCTTATAGAACCACTTGCAAGAAATTAACAATGCAGACTCCTTTCAAATTGGTTTATGGTCTTGAAGCTTTTTTCCCAATGGAGTACTTGGTACCAAGCTTAAGAATTGTTTCATTTACAAACATGGATGATACTAGCGCTATTCATGAGAGGCTAGCACAGTTGGTCGAACTAGAAGAAGACAGATTCATTGCAAGCTTCCATCAGAAAATTCAGAAGGAACGAGAAAAGGACTATCATGACAGACACATCAAGAAGAAGATATTCAGACAAGGTGATTTAGTATTGGTATATGATAGTAAGTTTATCAAACACCCTGGGAAGTTCAGAACGCATTGGCTCAGACCATATGAGATTGCCTATGTTACAGAAGGAGGAGTTGCGTAGCTGAAGACATTGAAAGGAGAATGGAAGGAAGGCTTGGTGAATGGGAGTCAGCTGAAGTTGTACTATGACAACCAGTTTCCTCGTAGCTCTCAGTAGAATCAAGAAGATAGGGGCCCAGGTACCAGGTGCAGTTGAAACTAGGTACCATACATAGAAAAGACAGTCTGCACAAGGGTGGAAAGGGAGGCATAAAGAAGAAAGCAAGGGCTGCATCGCGCAATCAAAAGTCGAAGTAAAACAAGAGGATCAGATCTCAAGTGCCTCGGGACGAGTCATAGGTGAGTGTTGGGGGCCTGTTGGCCCTTGGTTATGGAAGGAAGCGAAGAACGAGGAAGAAAAGGTAAAAATAAAGCTTCGCAGGAGACACAGTAACTGTCACTGGGTCGAAGTGATCAAAAGAAAAGAAAATATGGAGTGAAGTACAGAAAATCAAGCCATTGGATGAGGAGATTGAGGATGACAGATCAAAAAGGAAGATGGACCGAGGATGACTCAGGAAGTGGAAAAAGCCAGCATTAGATGCCTTGGAGCACCGCGAGATGAAGAAGGAAAGACAGGTTGGCGAAGCCCGAAAAGAACGGGTCAAGTTGACCTAGGGTTTTGGTAATTAGGGTTTCGACACCTAGGTTTCAACCTGAGGCTATCAGTGAGGGATTGTAATGTATAAATAGAGGTCGAGAGGACCTAGGTCGGGTCGGTACTGTGGCTGAGTCTTGTTATTGATTACTGTTCATTGGGAGAATATTATATTATGGGTGAGAGAAATGTTTAGAGAGAGAGCCTTCTGGTATTGTAAGATCTTCAGCTCAATGCGAAGATCAAGCCCTGCAGCTAGGTGTGTAGGAAGGGAGAGAGAGGATCTATTGGCCAAGATAGCAGATCAGAACTGTAATATTTATCTTAATATATCATAAGCACAGTTCTTTGGACGTAGCCCTAGAGAGAGGGTGAACCACGTACATCTGGTGTTGTGTGTGTGATTGATGCTTTGAGATCTATTGTTGTTATATTGTTATCTGCATTATTGTATTAGATCAGATCTATAGTTGTGAAGGATAGATCTAGCTAGTTGAATGGTAGATGCATGTTAGGTTGTTGTTGTAATCGGAACCACTTGATATTCCCCTGGTTGTAGACATATATGTCCTGCAACCCCCTCATAGCTACTTCGAGTGAGACTACATCTACTTCGCAGGTGCTACCGAAAGGGCCAGTAGCTAGGGCTTGTTGGTGCGCTCTTGGAGCTGAACCCTGGGTCTGCCCCTATGCCAACAACCGTGAACTTGAGAAGGTAAAATTTCCCGAGTTCTTTGGTGCCCCAGATGGTGCAACTGCCGAGGCATGGTTGGAGAATATGGTGATGTGCTTTGCACTTCGCAACTATACCTCCAATATGAAGGTCCGCATGGAGTTCTTTCAACTGAGGAAGAGCACTCGTTTATGGTGGAGGATGCTCATACCACAATTGAACATGGCCATCAAAGACATGTCATGGGAACTATTCGAGGAATGGTTCCAAGAGAGGTACCTATCAGAGGAATTCATTGAGCATCAGCTCAACACGTTCAACGCCTTGAGACATGGTGGTCGTATGGTGCCCGAGTACGAGGCTTGTTTTATGGAGTTGCTTCGGTATGCTCAACATCTTAATACTGAGAAACTTAAGTTCAACGGGTTCTTGTTCGGCCTTAATGTTAGCATACCTGTAAAGGTTAGGATTCTGATGCGCTAGACCTTGCATTATGTCGTCCAGAAGGCCCTCATAGAAGAGGAGGAGCTTATTAGTAGGGGTCATGGAATGACTCCAGCAACACCAGCAGGGAAGGTTTCATCTGGTGTGCAACAGCATTAGACACCAGCCAGGCATACGACAAGATATCATGGCTTCCGGAGAGGATCCACTTTCACTACACCTCGATGACTAGCGCCTCAGCAGCAGACTCCTTACTGGGGACCACAACATCAGCAGCAACGTCGACCGTAATAGCAACAGTTTAGGCCTATTTAGTAGAACAGACTAGGATTCCAGGCTAGTGGACTTTCAGCTTCTACTTTGAGTGCCAGGAGTACTGGAATGAAGAAGGGGTGTTGGACTTGTGGGGAGCCACACTAGCAATGCGTCTTCCCAGTGGAGAGGACTAGAGCATATGGATTAGCCAGACCCACTACCGTGGGATATTTGGGAAGGGCCCATCAGATTCATGCAGTGGTGAATAACCATGAGGAATAGCACCAATCGACTATGCTTGAGACATCAGGTACAGTCGTTGACCAGACCCTTATTATTTTGATAGATCCCAGTGCTACCGAGAGTTTCATTTCTGGTGCAGCGCTAAAAAGGATTAAGGTAAAGGCAGTCGAACAGGATGAGTTTAGCTTTGTAGAGATGGCTTCAGGAGCCAAATAGAAGGTTTTAGGAAAGGTTACGGGTTGTACCCTTAACCTGGGAGAGTTTTTCACCAGGGCTAACCTGTACGTCACGATCTTAGTATCTTATGACGTCCTGATCGGTATGGACTGGTTGGAATCGCATGAGGCAATACTCAATTGTAAGATGAAACGATTGAGCTTGGTTGATGATGAGGAACAAAGATGCATGATTGTAGGTCAGAACCAGGGAGTTTCCCTGAGGTTCATCTCTTCCTTTCAGTTACGGAAGAGCATGTGCAAGGGGTGTAATATTTTTTCGATCCTTGTGTTAAACGAAAAGGGAGTAGCAGAAGGTCTAGAACACCTTCCAGTGGTGAGAGTGTTTGCAGACATATTCTCGGAGGAGTTACCTGGGATTCCTCCAGAGAGGGAATTGGAGTTTTCCATAGACCTAAAACCGAGGACTAAACCAATAGCGAGAACGCCTTATCGTATGTGAACCCCGGAGTTACAGAAGTTGAGAATGCAAATGAAGGAGTTGTTGGACCTGGGACTTATGCGTTTGAGTGCGTCACTATGGGGTGCGCCTGTTATCTTCATACAAAATAAGGATGGGTCGTGGAGACTCTGCATTGACTACCATCAATTAAACAAGGCAACAATCAAGAATCAATATCCATTTCCAAGGATTGATGATCTGTTTGATCAGATGAAGGGTGCGACACTGTTTTCAAATATCGAATTGAGATTAGGGTATCACCAATTATGGATCAAGGAGGATGACGTCCCTAAGACCGCCTTTAAGACGAGGTTTGGAAATTATGAGTTTATTGTTTTACCATTTGGACTGACAAATGGCCCAGGGGTATTTATGAGTTTGATGAACGGGGTGTTCCGCGAGTACTTGGACAAGTTCATCCAATTATTCATTAACGATATTTTGATTTACTCTTGGACGATGGAGGAGCTTGATGAGCACTTGCATTTGGTACTACAGTGTCTGCGAGAGCACAGATTGTATGGGCAATTGTCAAAATGCTCGTTTTATCAATCAAAGATTCACTACTTAGGGCATGTCATCTCTATCGAAGGTATCGCCATGGATCCAACAAAGTTCAAGGCTATTATGGAATAGCCTGTGTCGACGAATTTCCCAGAAGTGTGTAGCTTCATGGGTTTAGTAGGATAATATCGACGATTCATCGAGGGATTTTCGAAGATAGAAAATCCTATCATGGAATTGCAGAAGAAGAATAAGAAGTTTGTTTGGACTGAGAAATGCACGGAGGAATTTCGGAGGCTCAAGGAGTTGTTGACAACAACAATGATACTAAAAGTGCCTGACATGGATGTGGACTTCTTGGTATGCATTGACGCATCCAAGGAAGGCTTAGGTGAAGTCTTTATGCAAGACAGTCAAGTGATCGCTTACATCTCAAGGAAATTGAGAAAGCATGAGGAGAACTATGCGACGCACAATTTGGAGTTGTTAGCCATTTTTTATGCCTTGAGAGTTTGGAGACACTACCTTATTGGATGAAAATTTGAACCAAAAATGGACCACTATGGACTACAACACATCTTTACGCAAAGMAACCTGAACGCGCGACAACGGCGTTGGTCGGAATTGCTTAGCGAGTACGACTTTGAGATTAATTACATAAAAGGAATAGTCAACTGAGTGGAAAATGCATTAAGTCGGAGACCACGCATATTTTCGGTGTTKCTTCTTCAGACGAATCTATGTGAAAAGATTCTAACTTTACAGCACGATGATGACTGGTACAAAGAAGTCAAGGATTTTATCAGACAAAACACAATGATGGTACCAAGATTTGAAGGATTTACATTTGACGAAGATGGATTATTGAGGTTTAAAAACTTGGATTTACATACCACCAAACAAGGAGTTGAGGAGTTTGATCCTAAATGAGGCTCATAGATCAGTGTACATGGCTCACCCAGGAGTCACGAAGATGAGGGAGAACCTTAAACCCTTATTATTTTGGAATGGAATGAAGGCAGACATAGTCAACTATGTGGCCAGATGTCTAGAATGTCAGCAAGTAAAGGCTTAACATAGACATCCAACAGGATTACTACAGCCACACGCTATTCTAGAATCTAAATGGGAGGTTATTTTGATGGATTTGATTATTGGATTGCCCCTGACGGCAAGGATCCATGACTCAATTTTTGTGGTAGTCGACACTCTGATGAAGAGTGCTCGTTTTATTCCTACATGTACGATGTATTAGGCACCTGAAACAGATAGAGTTTTCATCAGTGAGATTGTGAGGCTTCATGGCGTGCCTAAGAGGATTATATCCGATCAAGGATCGGTGTTTACTGGACGATTTTGGATTAGTTTCCAAGAGGCCTTGGGAACCCAACTTAACTTTAGTATTTCATATCACCCTGAGACAGACGGGCAGACCGAACGAACAAAACAAATCTTGGAAGACATGTTGTGCATGTACGTGATGGACCAACAGAAGCGTTGGGAAGAATTCTTGTCACTGGTAGAATTCACATATAACAATAGTTACCAAAGCACCATTAAGATTGTGCCTTTTGAGTTTCTTTATGGGAGACCATGTCAGACGCCTTTGAGTTGGGATCGGCTTGAGGATAGGGTCCTGGTGGGACTAGAAGCGATCCAAGAAATGGAAGATCAAATGAAAACAATAAGACAAAGGATCAAAGAAGCGCAGGATCGACAGAAGAGTTATGTCGATGCGCACCATGTCAACCGTAGTTACGAAGTTGGTGATCGAGTCTTCTTGTGGGTAAACCCGCATAAGAGTTCGATCAAGTTTGGAAAGGGAGATAAACTCTCTCCTAGGTTCGTGGGACCCTTCGTGATTGTGGAGAGGAAGGGGCCTGTGTCCAATCGACTAGCCTTGCCTGATTCTTTGAGGTGTATGCACGATGTTTTTCACGTATCTATTTTGAGATATTATATTAGTGATCCTACACATGTTATTGACATGAGTTCCTTGCAGGTATCGGTCGAGGGGGCACTCATGGCTGAGCTGATCTGCATCCTGGATCATCGCATTCGACAGTTACTGCGTCGAACAGTAAATCAGGTCAAGGTCCAGTGGGACAACTATAGTCCACACTCGACGACTTGGGAGGATGCATATGATATGCGCTAGCAGTTTCCATTTTTTTTTATAGATAGACTTATGATACTGTGATACACATTATTTCGACACTTATATACTATGAAACTTCGGGATGAATTTTTGACCAAGATGGGGTGTATGTAACATCCCTCTCTTGCGCACACTGAGCCAACTTATTCTTTGAGGACACTTTCTTGCAAGTGATCTGGATTATTATACTATCGGTTGTTGATTATGATTATGAGGCATTATGGATGTGATTATATGTTATTTTGGCGTATTTACATAGACAGGTGCTATTGACTGGGTTCTCCTGAGTGTGCAGGACTTTGGACCTCAAGGATGCAGAGGCATCGATGAAACCCCTTGGACTCTGGATTGAGTCAGGGAGTGGACTATTGTGGTTTTATTATTGTTGATATGACATATGCACATCTGATTAGATGTTATGATGATTGATTTTATTTCTGACATGATTCGTTGATGATGTAGGCTTATGATAGCTTGCCAACTAGACTCACATGTGGAGTAGAGGGACCATGCATGACAACCAGAGACATTGAGGGAGAAGTGTGGAAAGAAGCCCTGTCATAGCCTACTAGAACTCCCATCATGGCTCGAACTGAAGGTTAATGATTACCTAGTTCAAGAAGACCCACTATGTCGTGAGGATAGACTGTGACAATCACTCACAATGATTCTAAGGGGCACGCAATAAGGCACGGGCCTTATTCCTTAAAGACCCTTAGTCTCTGTTGGCCCTTGGTTATGGAAGAAAGCGAATATTACAGAAGAAAAGGTGAAACACGAACTGCATGAAAGGAAGTTTGACTGAGATCAGGTTGAAGTGGTTAAAGAAGAAGAAAATATTAAGCGAAGTCTGAGAAAGAAAGACGTTGGACGAGGAGATTGAGGAAGATAGATCAGCAAGGAAGATGGATCATGGACAACTCAGCAAGCGAAAAAATCCACCGATATATGTTTTGGAGAACCTCGCGGGAAGGAAGGAAAGACAGGCTGGCAAAGCCCTGAAAACGTGGGTCAAGTTGACCTAGGGTTTTAGACACCTTGGGTTTTGGTATCTAGGGTTTTGACACCAAGGCTTCGGCCTAAGGCTGTTGGTGAGCTATTATAATTATAAATAAAGGTCAAGAGGACCTGATATGCATTCGGGTATGTGATGATGAGTGATTGTTCTTATTACTGAGAGAGAAGGATTGTGTGGTGAGAGAAGTCTGTGTTGTAATATCTTCACCTGGGTGGGAAGATCAAACCTGCATCTGGGTGCACAGGGAAGGGAGATAGAGAAAAGAGACAAGGAGAGAGATCTGCAAGCTAAGAGCGTAGATAGAATTGTAAGCTTTCACCTAATATATTATAAAGAACAGTTATGTTGACATAGCCCTAGGGAGAGGGTGAACCACGTATGTATTGTTGTTGTGTGTGATTGATGCTATGTTTTTTACTCTGTTACTCTGATGATGAATTAGTATGTTAGATATGATATATAACTGTGCGAAGTAGGTGTATTCTTGGAAAGAATAATCTGATCTCTGTGTGTGGTTTCCTTGATTCCACTTGCATTTCCTCTGGTTGTAGACACCTGTCTCCTTCAACCCCTTATTGCTACTTCAGGTGAGACTTCATCTAATTCGCAGGTGTTGCCGAAAGGGCTGGTAGTTAGGGATTGTTGGTGCACTCTTAGATTTGAAACCTAGGTCTTCCCCTATGCCAACAAATGGTTCTGTTGTCAGGACCGAGATCTTCTTGATGGAATTTCAAGGTGGTTTCCATCAAAGATAGAGATTCAGAAGTGGATAGAAGAACAAGAAAATCACTTCGCAGAAGTTCATTATAAGAACCCTAATATTAGCACAAAATACTAGTTGGGAAGGTATATCTTTACTGATATACACGAGATTTTGTTTGGAGGAATTCATAAGGAGCTATACGAGTGGCTGGCCAGATTAGCAGACACCCATTTTGAGATCAGATCTAGACCACCTATGGTTTGGATGTCGGCGCTGATCAAGAAGGTCAAAAGACTTCATAACACCGTGTCGAGAGCAGTAGATCACTGGTTTGATAGTACCATTGGAGGGTATATCACATAGTTTGTTATTGATAGGGTAGAATCATATAGCCAAGAAGAGAGATATTCCTTTAAAGGACCTAGAGGAAAATTTTTACACTTCTTGAAGTTGAAGATCAAGATGATATTGCATGAGAAGAACATCTTGAAGATACAGTAGTGGGTCATACTAAAAAATCTAATGTTCAAGAATTCAGACAGCGACAGCGACACAGAGATCAGACACACACGCAGTGGGAGGACCTTCATAGAATTTCCTCTGGTGAACTTGTTTGAGAAAAGTCATGAACTAACACAAGAAGAAGGCTTCTACAATGGAGAAGAATAAGAGTTGTTGAACGAGGAACATTCAGAGTTGGCTAGGGAAAAAGAAGAGAAGATTGAAGAACCTCACCGAGAAGAGTCAAAAACTTCAAGGACTGCGTAGAATATTGAAGTAAGTGTTGTTCCACCACCTGTTGTTTTTACATCATTAAGTAACTAGAGCAACCTAAGTTATCAGAACACTCAGAGAAATGGTACAAGTGGTTTAGTGCATACTCAGTCAGGAACCTTAGGAATATCTATGGAAAATGAGATGAGATTACCCACCTTTAGAGGAGATGGATATGAAGATCCTGACCAGCACTGGTTTCTATGTGAAGTTGTATGGAGTATTAAGAATGTCATCGATGAAGCTGTTAAATGAGATCAGTTTAGTATTTCCCTGAGAGATCACACGCTGAGTTGGTACATGAAGTTCATCCAAGGAGTTGTCCAGCCGAAACCGATGAACGAGATTAAGACTGCTTTGATTGTTGAATTCAAGAAACCCAAGTTGGAATCACAGTGCATCATAGAGTTGAAATAAATCAAGAAAAAAGTAGTTGAACCTGTTTGGGAGTTTGATCAGAGGTTTAATAACTTGACAAGTCATTTGAGTTTTTAGATCCCAGACGAGCAGAACAAAGAATGATTCATTATTTCCCTCCTACCACACATCAGAGTCCCTCTAATGTAGTAGAAGATTTCTTCGTAGGATGAGGCATTAGAGATTTCCATGAAACTTGCATCGAACCCTATGGCAGAATCCAGCTCAGGTATGAGTCAAATCTTGAGGAAGCTAAGTAGCTTATCATTGCAGGTTGAAGATATAAAAAAATATAAGGGAAAAGATAAGAGAGAAGACATCTGGTGCATTAGATGCAAATCAGAAGGCCATGACAAGGAGCATTGTCCTCTGTTTCATGAATATTTAGCTTTTGGAGCTTCGAGCCCTTTGAAGCAAGTTATTCTACCTTGGTGCGAGGTATGTAGAAATAAACATCACCCTGGAGAATGCTATTACATTCAAAAGTATGTTCAGACACCTAAGAAACTCTAATGCACATTCTGTAAATCTGTGGGTCATGATGAGAAGGACTATAGAGATTATGACCTCTTACATGAAAGATCAAGGGATATCTACAAAATTCAAGGTGAAGTACAGCAAAACAGGGAACACTATACAATATAATTCCCCTACAAGAGGAAACTTCAACCCTCGTGGTGGATTCAGAGGAAGAGGAGGAGGAGGAGGCATGGGCTGAGGTAGAGGTCAGATCATTTGTTATAACTCTGCACTGCCAAGTCATTTGGAAAGGGACTGCCAAAACCATTGTACCACTTGAATTTACTGCAATTAATTTGAACATGTCATAGAATATTGTCCTACGCTGTTAGCCAAACTTCAGGAAAGATAAGGAGGAAACCAACAAGTACATCTAATCACAGCAGAACCTTGCGGAACAGATCCTAGATTTGTTTTTATCACTAGAGGAGGCACTGCTACAGGAGAAGACAGGGTGACTCCAGAGAAGACTACAAAACAACCAGGAGTTAGAAAAGTTGTAGAGAAGACACAAGAGTTTGATCCAAAAAGAGAGAAGCAAACATTTGAAGAGGCGAGAAAAGAGTTTATAAGAGATCAGGCTTCTTCATCAAAGGCACAACCAGAAGTGAGAGAATATGGAATTCCCCTAGCCTTTGATCAGTCTGCTTCACCTGGAGAAGCAAAAGAGGTAAGCAGACTCATGGAATTCTTATGCACTTGTATTAATTTTATAGAGGATGAGAGAATTGTACAAGAGCTACAAAACTTGATCAGACAGTATGAGCTAGGAAAGATAGATCCCTTGTTGAATAGAGCAATACACCAAGTATCTAAAAAGAGAAGGACAAATAAGGAGCTACATTTGAATGCTCAAATCAAAGATTATGATATAGATTATGTGGTCCTCGACTTAGGGTCAGAGGTCAATTTCATGACGAAGCATACCTGGGCACAGATGGGAAAACCTAAGTTGATATATTCCCCTATCAAGCTTAGGATGGCCACTCAACAGGCTGTGATCCCTTTCAGAAGACTGGAACATGTCCCTGTGTACATCAATGGGGTTAGAACATTTGTGGACTTCGAGGTGATTGAGATAGTCGATGATAGTTTTCCTTATCCCACGCTGTTAGGAATTGATTGGGCTTTCAACAATTCTACTGTTGTTGACTTGAAGAAAATAAGAATGACATTTGAAGGTGATGGCCTTAGGTTCATCACACCTTTGGATCCTAATGAAGGTCTCATATACACAGAGCCCATCAAAGAATAAGACCGCGCATATATGTTGGATAATATACAAAATGACAACACGACAACAGGATTACATTAATCCTATAGCAGATGGTAATTTAAGCTGGCGAAGTGACAGCACATGTTCATCAAACTTAGAATAATCACTGGAGAACTGGTAGAACAAAATGTATGAAGTATCTACACGGAGATGTGCTAGAATGACCAGAGAAGTTCGTTGGATTGGCACAACAGTAAGTAATTTACCCACATTTGATGGTTTGAATCACTTAGAAACTTTATTANCATATATGTTGGATAATATACAAACTGACAACACGACAACAGGATTACATTAATCCTATAGCAGATGGTAATTTAAGCTGGCGAAGTGACAGCACATGTTCATCAAACTTAGAATAATCACTGGAGAACTGGTAGAACAAAATGTATGAAGTATCTACACAGAGATGTGCTAGAATGACCAGAGAAGTTCGTTGGATTGGCACAACAGTAAGTAATTTACCCACATTTGATGGTTTGAATCACTTAGAAACTTTATTACTGGAATTTGAAGAAACTGTACCAGTACAATAGAGACTGTTGGCACTAGATGAGGCTTTGAAAGCTACTCCAGCAAGATGGTGTGGAACACATAAAAGGAATATCGTGAACTGGATACAATGTTGCACTTTGATGACAGCGTGATTTTCAGAACAAGTCAAAGGATACGAAGTTAGGTACACAGGTTGAAGTTGTCTGAAAGACCATGTGCAAGGTTGTCAGGAGGCCTGGAGCTGCATTCCTCAAGAACAGTGGGTGCATAAATTAATCAATACTCTAGACACAATGCTTATCAACTGGTACCTTGAAGCAGAACTGCACCTCACCACTGCATACTGGCAAGGTATGACTCTAAATTTTGTAGCTAAATTTTTATTTGAAAGTCAACACCCTCTGGTAGATCAAGCTTTACAGGTTGTAAGAAAAAAGGTATTTGAGGAAGCACCTAGCCTCCCTGTGGAGCAAGAAGAGGATGAATGGACTGCACCTCTTTAGATATTGCAAGGATGTTACAATATCAATGTCAATGAAGATGATGATCCTAGGAATGTGAACATCGCTGAAACAGAAGGACCGAGGAAACATAGAAGGACCATGACTCAAACTACCTTTTATTGGAAAACCAATCAAAATCAAGAAAGTTAATATTGGACAGAGAAAGCACCTAATCTTTCTAATGTTGGATATTACTGGGATGATGTCACTATTGATAAGATCACAAAATTACTGCATGAATATCAGGACTTTTTTCCAATCAAGTTCACTGATATGAAAAGCATTAAAGGGCTCATGGGAGAGATGAATATCCCCTTGAAACCAGATGAAAGACCAGTTAAACAAAGACCTTACATATTGAATCCTAAATATAAGAAGAAAGTGAAGATTGAACTAGACAGAATGCTGGAAGCAGGAATCATAGAACATGTTGAAGAATCAGAGTGGAATAGCCCTATGGTGGTTCAGGAGAAGAAAACAGGAGAGATCAGAATATGTGTAGATCTCAAGAAGCCGAATGATGCATGTTTACATGATCCATTCCCTACGCCATTTACTGAATAAGTGTTAGATAATGTGGGAGGACAGGAAGTCTACTCCTTCACCAATGGATTCTCAAGATATCATCAGATTAGGATTGCCATGGAAGATCACCATAAGACCATGTTTGCAAAAGAATGGAGATCCTACCAATACACGGTGATGCCTTTTGGATTGAAGAATGCACCAGCCATATTTTCTAGGGTGGTGGTCGAAGCATTCAAGGAGTTTTTACGTAAATTTCTGGAAGCATATTTTGATGATTGGACCGTTTTCAACTTATTGAAAAACCATATTGAATTCTTAAGACTAATGTTGGATAAGTGCAGGCAATGTCAAATTGCCCTGAACCTAAAGAAATGCATCTTCTTTTCACCCTGTGGAGTGTTGTTGGGCCATATTGTGTGTAAGCAGGGGTTACTGGTAGACCCATCTAAGATTGTCATTATTATCGATTTACCCCCTCCTACTTCAGTCAAACAGCTGCGCACTGCGCTGGGACATACTGGATACTACAGGAAGTCCATTAAGTGATATGCATAGATTAAAACACCTATGGAGAAGTTGTTGAAGAAATATTGTCAGTTTAAATGGACAGAAGAATGTCACCAGAGCTTCGACTCACTGAAACAGAAAATGGTTACTGCACCTATTCTAGTTTTCCCAGATTGGAGTAAGGAATTTCATGTACATGTCGATGCATATTATATTGCATTAGGAGCAGTGTTAGCACAACCAGGAGCAGGAGATATTGACCACCCGTTATCCTTTGCTAGCAGAAAGATCTCAACAGCTGAGATAAATTACACCACCACCGAGACAGAAGTTTTAGCCATGGTGTATTCACTGCAGAAGTTTCATCACTACTTGTTAGGAGGAAACTTTAAGATGTTCACTGATCACTTTGCGCTGAAATACCTAGTCAAAAATCCAGTGTTGGGGGGAAGGATATGCAGATGGATTCTGTTATTTCAGGAATATGATTTTGAAATTGTGGTAAAGCTAGGAAGGATGAACAAGGTTCCTGACCACTTGTCTAGGTTGGAACATGGAGAGGAACCTACTAGTTTGGAGGATACACTACCATATGCACAGTTGCTGGCCATTAGAAAGGTTGATGATCACTTTGTCAAGTTCAATTCCTATCAACAGGAATAGCACCTCGCGAATACACAATCATTCAGAAGAAACAACTGGTAGTGTGTGTTGCAGATTTTTAGCTTATAGTTGGACAGCTATATAAGATGGGACCTGATGAGATCCTCAGAAGATGTGTTATGGAGGTAGAACGACCATTGATTTTAGCAGAATCTCATGAAGGCATCGTAGGAGGACACTATGCAGGAAAAGAAACAATGTAGAAGGTTCTTAGAGCTGGCCTCTGGTGGCCCACTTTACACAGAGATGCTAAAGAATACTACAGAGCCTGTGATGTATTCCAACGAGTTGGGAAACCTTCCAGAAGAGATGGGATGCCTTTAGCACCCCAGCTAACTTTACAAGCATTTGAGAAATGGGCCATTGACTTCGTGGGACCTATAAACCCACCAGGGAAGTGCATAGGAGCCAGATACATCATCACTGTGAGAGAGTATTTAACTAGATGGGCAGAAGCAAGAGCAGTTAAGGATTTTAGTGCAATTACAGCTGCACGTTTCATATTTGATGATATCATAACTAGGTTTAGATGCCCAAATATCCTCATGAATGATCAAGGTACACATTTTATTAATAAGACTATTGAATCCTTGACTCGAGAATTTGAAGTTCACCACCAGAAGAGCACTCCTTACCACCCACAAGCAAATGGGACGGTCGAATCTTTCAACAAGATCTTGGAGACAACGTTGACGAAGATATTAAGTGTAAATAGAGATGACTAGGATTTGAGAGTACCAAGAGTGTTATGGGCATATAGAACTACTTGTAAGAAGCTAACAATGCAAACCCCCTTTAAGTTGGTCTATGGCCTAGAAACAATTGTACCCATGGAATATTTAGTTCCTAGCTTAAGAATTGCAGCCTTTACAGATATGAATGACATTGGCACTGTTCAAGAGAGGCTGGCACAGTTGGTTGAACTAGAAGAAGACAGATTTATTGCAGTATTCCATCAGAAAGTTCAAAAGGAATGAGAAAAGGCCTACCATGATAGGCATATCAAGGAGAAAGCATATAAGCAAGGAGATCTGGTATTGGTATATGATAGCAAGTTCATGAAGCATCCAGGAAAGTTCAGAACACATTAGCTAGGGCCATATGAGGTTGCCTATGTTACAGAAGGAGGAGTTGTGCAGCTAAAGACTTTGAATGGGGAGTGGAAGGAAGGTTTGGTGAATGGGAGCCGGTTGAAATTGTACTATGATAACCAGCTGCCTCGCAGCTCTCGGTAAAAACAAAAGGATAAGGGTCTAGGTACCAGGTGCAATTGAGACTGGGTACCAAACACAAGAAAGACAATCTGCACACAAGGTGGAGGAACAGAGCAGGAAGCACGGGCTTCTCTGCGTAGTCTGAAGTCAAGATACAACAGAAGATTCAAATCAGAGTGCCTTGGGACATGTCATAGGTGAGTGTTGGGGGGATGTTGGCACTTGGTTATGGAAGAAAGCGAATATTACAGAAGAAAAGGTGAAACATGAACTGCGAGAAAGGAAGGTTGATTGAGATTAGGTCGAAGTGGTTAAAGAAGAAGAAAAGATGGAGAGAAGTCTGAGAAAGAAACTCATTGGATGAGGAGATCGAGGAAGATAGATCAACAAGGAAGATGGATCGTGGACAACTCATCAAGCAGAAAAAACCACCGATAGATGTTTTGGAGAACCTCGTGGGAAGGAAGGAAAGATAGGCTGGCGAAGCCCTGAAAACGTGGGTCAAGTTGACCTAGGTTTTTAGACACCTAGGGTTTTGACACCAAGGCTTTGAACTAAGGCTATCGGTGAGCTATTGTAATGTATAAATAAAGGTCAAGAGGACATGATATGCGTTCGAGTATGTGATGATGAGTGATTTTTTTTATTACTAAGAGAGAAGGATTGTGTGGTGAGAGAAGGAGAGAGATCTACAAGCTAAGAGCAGAGATAGAACTGTAAGCTTTCACCTAATATATTATAAATCACAGTTCTATGGATGTAGCCATAGGGAGAGGGTGAACCATGCATATCTTGTTGTTGTGTGTGATTGATGCTGTGGTCTTTACTATGCTACTCTGATGATGCATTATTATGTTAGATCTGATATATAACTGTGAGAAGTAAGTGTATGCTTGGAAAGAATAATCTGAACAACATGTGATCCGGATTATTTTCGGCACAAAATGAGAGCGCAGATATAATAAAGAAATGCACAGAGATATTGCATATATTCAAAAATATAACAGAAATGTATCAGAGATGCAACCATAAACATAGATATACAGTAATACATGATTTCTATTTAATCAAAGAAATGTACAGAGACTGTAAAAATACAGAGTGAAAGTCTCGCTAGAATGGTGGCAGCTTATCTCTGAGAAGAGATGTGACGGCTTCTCGCATTCGCAAGAAGATGATTACAATGAGGCTCTGAAGTCCCTTTTACAATAAATGGGAATGAAAAAATTCCTAGACATCCAAAAACCTAACCCTGGGAGATGAAGCGCCAAAATTCATGTGGGCCCCGTTTGGGTAAGTTGGTACATCAACTTCTCGGGGTCGTAAATTTTGCATACAATCTCCGTTTTAGGCTTATGATAGCCCATTGGAAACATCTATCCAAGGAATACAATATTTTCCACAAAATTTCATGAAAAATTTTTGCAACCGCAACATACCCCAAAAAACGTCGTTTAGGGCCTCAAAACGGCTCCAGAAGTTCAGGACCCAAAAAACTGCTAAAAATAGTAAACTGCCAAAACGGCCAGAAAACTGTTTTGAGCCATTTGGAAAAAGTGGGTGGCCACCGATATCCACCTGGATCAATACTCCCTCCTTAGGAAGCAATGGTCTCCATTGCGTTGAGTTCCCGGGGGAGAGGGAAAAGCATCTGTTGAATATGCATCTTGGTGAGCTGCTTGTCTTGCTGGAGACGTTGCACTGCTTAGTTTGTTGAAGGTCATCATGAACCTGTGGATGGAAGGGTTGGACCTTTTTAACCTGTTTGGCTACATGAGATGACTGTGTGCAGAAGGAATCTTTGTGCTTTGCTGCAACCTTGTCGACCTGCTTCTGGTGGATAGAAGGTGCTTGGGCCAAGGATGTAGTGGTTGT
>JASDQU010752616.1:43558-54822 GCA_032191745.1 Picea mariana | reverse complement strand
AAAAATGACTATGGATGAACTTTAATGTGGTATCCATATTCCAATAAGGGGGATGTAATTCATAAACATTGCATTGAAACATAATACTAAAGGAATGTTGGAAGTTGACATAACCCTTTAAATGAACATTGCACTGTGATGTAACATTTTCAGGGGTAACTTATGTCAAATAACTACATTCTTCAATGGTTATGTTGTAGTGCAACATACATATTCATTTTCTTATGTCAAATTCTATAAATTATATATTAAGTTATGTCATATTGCAATGTTCATTTAGGGTTATGTCACATTGCAACATTCCTTTAGGGTTATGATTTAGTACGATGTTTATGAATGGTTTCCTATGCACGACATTTAATCTAACACCTATATTCCAATAGGGAAGATGAAATTCACAAATGTAGCACTAGAAAATAGCCCTAAAGGAATGTGAAAACCCTAAATGAATGTCACAATGCGATGTAGCCATTTAGGAGTAATGAAATTCGACTTAAGATAATGAAAATGTATGTTGAAATGTGACACAGCCATAACAAATGTAGCAATTCAACATTATTCAACCTGTTATCCCCACTTTAGGGATAACTAAGGAGATTATGTCTTGAGGCCCATAGGTCCTAGACATGGAGTACCAAGAGCCAGATCAACTTGAGCATGGCCCTGGAGGGACCATATTTTCCCTCTTCAGAGCCTCCACTTTGTCAATAGTAGCAACATCCATCACCTCGGCCTAGTCCTGTAGTAGAAGTGGATCTTTCTTCATGAGGTAATGAGTCTGGGTATCATGATATGTGTCACTCTGATCCTCAAAACCTTTTAATATGTTCATTTGATTCTTTTTTATTTCTAATGAGTGGTTGGATCTTATACTTATCCACTTGACAATATCTTGGGGGAATGACAGGATGCCCTAGTAAGCTTGTGCCCATAGGTTTTGAGTTGCCACTTGGGGGATTCATGATAAGCCATCATTTGCTCCCATCATACTTACCACTTTCCATCTTTCTCCTTCTCATCCATCCCATTACATTGGTCTGGGTATTGGGATAGACAAATATTTAAGGGTTGCACCTTACCTTGTGGGAAGAAGGGGCTAAAGGCCCAGAGGGTAAAAGTAGTTGGAAAAAGATAGAAGCCAAAGAATGAACCTCAAGATGCTTTTCCCAAGGATCCCTAAGAAATAAGTAAAACACTTCTCAGCAAGGAACAGAGGGACCCATAAAAATATAATAAAACAATACATGGTTAGATGATAGGGGGTCTCATCACGAGCCAGCCTATTAGGTCCATGGGAATCTAATGGTATGACACTACTAGGAGCTGGTCACCATTCCAGGGCAATGGATCTTGGTTGAATAGCCAAGAGAAAGGGGGTCTCATCATGAGCCAGCCTTCCCATTTCCGTGAAATGCTTGTGGGTAACAATGCCACCATTGGTCACCATGCCAGGGCAGTGTCCCCTAGCCAACTTCTTGAAGAAAAATCAATACGAAAGAGACAAAAGGCATAAATGGGCTTGGAAACATTTGCATCCATGACATATGCAACTCACCCTCTACAGAGGCACCCACAGGTAATCCTTGCATTTCCCTACTATCACTACACCCCTTGCTCAGACATCCATTATCCACTACACCCACTCACATGTCTTAGATTTTATCTCTCCTAGAAACACCCCACATCCAGTGAGAATTATCTGAATAGGACGCCATGTGACTTCCTCCAAACTTGATTTGTAGATTAGTATAATTTCTTTGAGAACTTGTCTGGGTGAAAGGGGTTTTATGCACATGTTTAATAAACCTGATGATTGGATTGTGATTGAAATTGATATGATCCATGTGAATTATGAGCCCATGGAGGGTGTATCTATTGATGTTCAGGACCATACCCAATGGAAAGGTACCCTTATGGACAAGTACACATGGGGAGATGATTAGTTCAGACGTCCATGGGGATGGAAGCCCATCAGATGGATGTTGAGACCCCAACAGGGGAAAGAGACAGATCAGAGGGTTTTCACCGAAGAAGAGGAAGACGTTCCCCTAGAGGCATCTTAGTAGGCCTGTACCTAGGGGGGTTGTTCCCTTTCCATGAGTACTTTGGACTTGGAAGGCCCATGACATCACCCAAGACACCTATGATGTCATCCAGCACTTGTGGAGGTTTTGGGAGGTAGTTGTGATAGTTGTGGCACGTTTGGCATGTTCCTGAGGCCTAACAAGGTGTAATGTTTTTCCCCAGGAGGCCAACGTTGCCCTCAAAAAGGGCTAACATCACCCTAAAAGGGCATGACATTTTCGTTTATTCTTGGTTTAGGGTTTTATTATGACATTTAATGTAAAAACAGTATTATTATGTAAATTTGGCCTTGTTGGCCTTTTGTGACCTAAATTTAATTAAGGTCATTGCTATTGTATAGATAGAGAGCTAAAACTCTCTTATTTGAAAGATCTTTCACTCACACTTGTGTGAGGTCTGAAATTTGCGGCCCTTCTAGGGTTATTGGCTGAAATTCTAGTGCAAACTTGTTGAAGGAAGGCTTATTTTGGCTATTTTTGGCATCTTTCTTGGTGGAAGGTTTATAACTATGGTTTGGCTTGGTGAATGCTTGGTAAATGTAAGTGAATTTCTACAATCCTTCCCTTAATTGAATGGTTATAGTATTTTACTTGCATTTTGTTAATGAAATTTGTTGGAATAAACCCTAGGAAATAATCACATGTTTGTGTCCTTATTTTAATTCCTTACTAGATTATGACAAAGAGCTAGTTTACCTGTTGAAGACATTTCTAGGGCCATTCCATTACAACACCCTATCCCTTGTTCTCCATCCTAGAATATTTCACTTTTCTTTTGAGCTAAAGAAGGAGGAAAATGTGTTAAGGCCTAGGGTTACCTACACCTTAGTGAGTCATTTTCCCCTAGGATTGATGGTTGAAGCCTTGGCTTACCAACACTTCACCATAAAATTCCTCTTGTCTTTGGCCATACTATTATCTTATTGTTTCTTCAACTCTTGCCACTACTTTTGACTCCATTTTCCCTATGAATGCACTAGTCTTAGACTTCTTTCTTGATTACTTTGATCACACCCTTCAATATCTTTGAACAACTACTAACATACTCTAACCCTAGCTTAGATTGAATTGTTAACCCTATTGCTTCCGTTATTCTTTGAGTTATAGTTATACTTTGCAACATATTCTAAGCAATTGAAAGATTGACTAATGCTTGGTAGTCTTTGCTTCTAATGAATGTTGATATTGTGACATTGATGATTAATCATTTTTCTCATTTGAAGCTTCATTAGCATTTATTGAGAAGTAACATATTGTGATTATTGATGCTACACATCATTGATTGCTTCATCAATATATTAGTCAATTTCTTTATTTGAGAAAGTCTCTGATTATATGAAGTACTAACCAACTAGTTTTTCTTCATTCACTTTTCATTTACATTCAAGTACAAACTGTGTGATAACATTTTGGCACCGTTGTTGGGGAACACTGAGTCAATCCTCCTCAAAGACGACACTTTTTCGGTAACCCTTTCCTCAAGAATCCTTATCTTACAAAGCTTACTTGGAGACTCCACTAAGGGGGGTTCCCTTATCTCTTTGATAATTTCAAGAAAATTATCTGGCGACTCCACAATCCCCAAGGAGGTATAATAACCCTCCTCAATCCTTTAGAAGAAAGCCTCCCAGAAACCCTCTTGTAGTAAAGTCACTCTTTGGAGGAAGTCTTCCTTTAAAAACAATGTCTACCACAGGAACTCAGACCAACATCCCAAACCAGGCTAATAACCAAAGACAATGGTCATCCAATATTTTCAAACCGCTAGACATGTCAGCTATACCAGGCTACCCTAGGCAGATGCAACCCAAGTATGAAAAGTGGTTGCCTAAGTTCACTGGTATTGATGCAATTAATGATGAAGAGCATATGAGCAACTTTTGGGCATTTTTCCAGCTTCACCCCATTAGTGATGATGCTGAAGATTTAGCCATGAAATTGTTCTCTGCTACCCTCCTTGATGGTTTAAGACGTTGGTACCATAGTCTCCCTAATGGAAGTATTAAAACCATGGATAAATTAGAGGAGGCCTTTCTCAAAAGATGGAGTATCAAAGAAGACCCCAACATGTTGTTGACTAGGCTAAATACCCTTTGGAAACAAGAAAATGAGACCATTAGAGAGTTTCACACTAGGTTCGAAACTCTATTGTAGAAAATCCCTGTGAGTCATCATCCAGTGGATAACTTCCTTGTTTATGTTTACAGCAAATCTTTTACTGGTCAATTGGGTTATCTCCTCAGGGATAGGAACCCTCAAATGATCCAAGAAGCCCAAGATTTAGCTACAAAGATTCAGGACAACCTCCACTCATCCAAAATCAAGCCTTTCTCAAACCCAAAGATCAAAATGGAAATTAAACCCAATATAGTCTACAACGTTGCGCCTTTCTCAGATATTTGTGTTAGCCTTGCAAAGTTGAAAATGACAATGGATGGCATGATGAAAAACCAAGAATACATGATGAATAGGATTTTCAACCTGGAAAGAGCCCAAAACCAAGCACCAAGGGTCTTGTATAAAGGCCAATTCCAAAAAGGGAACCAAGTTTATAGACCAAAGAATGATCAAGAGGTTCCTAATACTTTATCTCCTACAAACATCGTGGATGAAAATCCTTGGTATTTTCAGTGTATTGAGGCACACTGGTAACATGAATGCCCCTATAAAAATGGAGGCCATGACCAAGTAAAAAATGTGGCCCATGTTATGGAAGGCCCCTATATCTACCTAAATATCTCCCCTGAGGAACATCGAGAGGGCATAAAGGAGGCAGCCAAGAAGGCTAGAATGGAAGTAATAAACAACTTAGACCAGGAATCAAAAGAGAAGTTGAGAAAACAAGAATTTCAGGTGTATAGATGAAAGAAGCTAAACCAACCTATCTCTACCATTCTTGCAATAACTCAAACAAAACCTCCACCTTTGGACATTCTCCTTCCTAAAACATCCAAAACTGAAAGAGTGGACTTAAACTTTGACTTCGAAGGGGAACTATCCAAGATGCATGTAAATATCCCTTTAAGAGAAGTCATTAAGGTACCATATGTTAAAGAAAGATTTGATAATTTCTTCAAGGGATTAGATGGACCAATGGACCCCCCTATCATGTTACAATATGATCACTTTAGGTTCCAATATGATGAACACCCACCCTTTTTCATGACCTTGTTGATGAATAACAAGAGCCTCAACAATTGCATGTTAGATTCAAGGGCCAATGCCAACATGATGTTCCTCAAGGTCATGCAATGATTGGGCCTAAACGTCACATGACCTTATAGGAATTTGTGTGGCTTTGAATCTAGATCCATACCCAAACATGGGGTAATTGAAAATGTGGAAGTTTTCCTTAAAGAATACCCTGAGAGAGTAATCCACATTGACATAGTGGTAGTAGACATCCCAGATGTGTGGGGGATGTTATTGTCTAGGATATTTTCCTCAATGCTCAGAGGTACTCTTGAGATGGACCTCACTTACGTGAATATACCTTTGAACAATGGAACGATAGGTCATCTCCCAAATGTGCCAATGACTAGAACCCATGTGCAAGAAACTAGTGACCCCATCAAAGATGACAAAGCACGTGAAAAAATCATGGAAAGTCTTCCTTAATTTTCTTCTGATGATATCCCTTTTGCAACAGAGGAAGACTTTGACTAGATATAATGGCCCAAGAAAGAATAATACCAAAAACTCCTAGACAAGTATAAAGACAAATAATTCGGGGCTATAAAATTACTAAAGAAGGGAGAAAGAGATATATTGATTCAGCCATCCCAGCAGGATGTCTTTACAGCAAAATCCCACCCTCCTCCCTATGAACAATACACCAGGGTTGTTCAGTAAACAACCAAATTCAAAATTAGAGAATACATGGAGGGGGACATAGTATGGATGTGGGATGTCAAGAAAGGAGAGCCAACTAATGTCAAAGGAAGTACTCATTTTTGGCTTGGGCCTTTCAAGATTGGAAGAAAATCGGTTGATGATTCTTACTACTTATCCACATTGGAAAGAAGAACACATCCATTGCCAGTCAGCGGGCACCTCCTCAATCCCCAGCGAGGTGGGGGGACTTGAATTCATAGGTAAGTTCAGGTAAGTAGGTAGGCATTTGCATTCATTGTATATACCATTTGCATTTCATGCTAGAATAGTTTGTATTCACATTTGTATATATGCTTGCTTTCATTTTAAATATATGAGTTGGGGGTGATATCACCACCCCAAATGATTGCTAACAACTTTATGGTGATAACAAGCAGGTTACAGGTTATGCCAGAGATGTTGAGGTTCTCATGCACTCTACGGTGAGCACATGTCCCTGAGTTGGAGCAAGATGTTATCCCCACTTTAGGGATAACTAAGGATATTATGTCTCGAGGCCCATAGGTCCTAGACATGGAGTACTAAGAGCCAAATCAACTTGAGAATGGCCCTGGAGATCCCATCTTTTCACTCTTTAGAGCCTCCACTTTTTCAGCAGCAACAACATCCATCACCTTGGCCTGGTCCTGTAGCAGAAGTGGATCTTGCTACATGAAGTAATGAGTTCGGGTATAATGGTATGTGTCACTCTGATCCTCAAAACCTTTGAATATGTGAATTTGACTCTAATACTTATCCACTTGACCATATATGGGGGGAATGAAAGGATGCCCTAGTAAGCTTGTGCCCATAGGTTTTGAGTTGCCACTAGGGGGATTCATGATAAACCATCATCCGCTCCCATCATACTTACCACTTTCCATCTTTCTCCCACTCATCCATCCCATTACATTGGTCTGAGAATTGGGCTGGCCAAATATTTAAGGGTTGCATCTTACCTTGTGGGAAGAAGGAGCTAAATGCCTAGAGGGTATAAGTAGCTAGAAAAATATAGAAGCCAAAGAATGAACCTCGATATGCTTCACCCAGGGATCCCTAAGAAAGAAGTAAAAAAGATTCTCAAAAAGAAATAGAGGGACCCATAAAAACATAATAAAACAAGACATGGTTAGAGGATAGGGGGTCTCATCATGAGCCAGACTATTAGGTCCATGGGTATCTAATGGTATGAAACTACTAGCATATGGTCACCATGCCAGGGTAGTGGCTCTTGGTTGCATAACCAAGAGAAAGGCGGTCTCATCATGAGCCAGCCTTCTCATTTTTGTGAAATGCTTGTGGGTAACATTGCCACCACTGGTCACCATGCCAGGGTAGTGTCCTTTGGCTATATTCTTGAAGAAAAATAAATAAGAAAGAGACAAAAGGAATGAATGGTCTTGGAAACATTGGCATCCATGACAGGTGCAACTCACCCTCTACAGAGGTACCCAGAGGTAATCCATGCATTTCCCTGCTATCACTGCACCCCTTTCTCAAACATCCCTTATCCACTACACCCACTCACATGGCTTATATTTGAATTCTCTCAGAAACACCCCACATCCAATGAACATTATCCCAATAGGACGCCTTGTCACTTCCTCCAAACTTGACTTGTAGATTAGTGTAATGTCTTTGAGCACTTGTCTAGGTGAAAGGGGTTTTATGCACATGTTTAATAAGCTTGATGATTGGATTGTGATTTACATTGCTATGATCTTTGTGACTTATGAGGCCATGGAGGGCGTATCTGTTGATGAGCAAGACCATACGCGATGGACAGGTACCCTTATAGATAGGTACACATGGGGAGATGGCTAGTTCAGAACTCCATGGGGCTAGAAGCCCATCAGATGGATGTTGAGACCCCAGCAGCAGGTAGAGATAAGTCAGAGGGTTTGTACCGAAGAAGAGGAGGACGTTCCACCATAGGCAGCTTAGCAGGCTTCTACCCAGGGTGGTTGTGCCCTTTCCACCAGGATGTTGGCCTTGGAAGGCCCATGACGTCACCCAAGACACCTGTGACATCATCCAACACTTGTGGAGGTTTTGGGAGGTAGTTGCGACACATGTGGCATGTTCCTGAGGCCCAAGAAGGCCTAAAGTTTTTCCCCAGGAGGCCAACATTGCCCTAAAAAAGGTCTAACATCACCCTAAAAGGGCATGACATTTTCATTTATGCTTGATTTAGGGTTTTATTATGACATTTAATGTAAAAATAGTATTATTATGTAAATTTGTCCTTGTCAGCCTTTGGTGAAATAAATTTAATTAAGGTCATTGCTATTGTATAGATAGAGAGCTAAAACTCTCTTATTTGAAATATCTTTCACTCACACTTGTTTGAGGTCTGAAATTTGCGGCCCTTCTAAGGTTATTGGCTGAAATTCTAGTACGCACTTGTTGAAGGAAGGCTTATTTTGGCTATTTTTGGCATCTTTCTTGGTGGAAGGTTTATAACTATGGTTTGTCTTGGTGAATTCTTGGTAAATGTAAGTGAATTTCTGCAATCCTTCCCTTACTTGAATGGTTATAGTATTTTACTTGCATTTTGTTAATGAAATTTGCTGGAATAAACCCTAGGAAATAAGAACATGTTGGTGTCCTTATTATAATTCCCTACTAGATTATGCCAAAGAGCTATTTTACTATTGAAGACATTGCTAGGGCCTTGCCATTACAACACCCTATCCCTTGTTCTTCATCCTAGCTGATTTGACTTTGCTTTTGAGCTAAAGAAGGAGGAAAACATGCTAAGGCCTAGGGTTGCCTACACCTTAGTAAGATGTTTTCCCCTAGGGTTGATGGTTGAAGCCTTGGCTTACCAACACTTCACCATCAAATTCCTCTTTTCTTTGACCTTATTATTATCTTATTGTTTCTTCAACTCTTGCCGCTACTTTTGACTCCATTTGCCCTATGAATGCACTAGTCTTAGACTTCTTTCTTGAGTACTTTGATCACACCCTTCAATATCTTTGAAAAACTACTAACATACTCTAACCCTAGCTTAGATTGAATTTCTAACCCTATTGTTGCCATTATTCATTGAGTTATAGTTATACTTTGCAGCATATTCTAAGCAATTGAAAGATTGACTAATGCTTGGTAGTCTTTGCATCTAATGAATGTTGATATTGTGACATTGATGATTAATCATTTTTCTCATTTGAAGCTTCTTTAAGCATTTATTGAGAAGTAACGTATTGTGATTATTGTTGCTACACATCATTGATTGCTTCATCAATATATTATTCAATTTCTTTATTTGAGAAAGTCTCTGATTACATGAAGTACTAACCTACAGGTGATCTTGCAAATATAAGTTTTATGTTGCTTTGTTCCGGGTAGGTACATTTCTGGTTATTATTATCTTTATTGGTTGTTTAGTCGGACTTTTTGATCGGTGTTGACTTGTGAGAGGGAAACATTTACTTGTCCTAAATCCTTTTTCCTTCTCAAAACCCTAGGTCACTGGGGACGTCTCCCCTGGGCCTACCACCCTAAATAGAAAGAGACTTCCTGTTGAGGTGACTGTGATAGGATAGTCTCCCGTTACATTGGTTTGTCTTCATTCACCTTTCATTTATATCCAAGTACAAACTATGTGATAACACAACCAACATGAATTCCATAATGTGACATTATCATAGTAAACCATGGTTAAACACAATCAACATGCTCAACCAAAGTCAACCATTACTAACAATAATCAACAAGGCAAACTATATTCAACTTGGCACAATGTATATGAATGGTTGACTATGGATGACCATATGGGGGATGAAATTCATAAACATTGCACCAAAATATAACCCTAAATGAATATCACAAGGTGACATAACCCTAAATGTATGCCACAATGTAATGTAACCATTTAGTAATGATGCAATTTGATATAAGATAATGAATATGTACATCAAAATGTGACATAAACATTGAGGAATGTAGAAATTCAACATTATTCAACCAAGATGAATGTTGCAATGTGACATTTCCATAGTAAACCATGGTTAAATATAATCAACATGGTCAATCATAATCAACCAATAGTAACCATAATCAACATGTTCAACCATAGTCAATGAAAGTCAACCATATTGAACCATGGCAAACTAAAGACAACCATGATAAACATCACAATACCAAAAAACCATTGATAAATGTGGCAATCTAACCTAACCCTTGAATAACATCAGTTTGTGACATAACCATTGAGGAACATAACAATTTAACACAAGTCAACTAGGATAAAGTTTGCAATGCTACATAACCATTGAGAAACATCACAATCCAACATATCCTTTCATGACCATCACAATGTGACATAACCCTTTAAAAGCACTATAATGCTACATATGTCGACCAATATGTACATCACAATGCAACATAATCATTAAGGAACATAAAAAATGTGACATAGCCATTGATGAATGTGTGTGGACCAATACCAATGAGGAAGAAATTCCATATAATCCAACCAAAATGAATATCACAATGCATCATGATCATTTAGGAACATTGCACTGAAACATAACCCTTAAGGAATTTCACAAGGTTACATAACCCTTTATGAACATCAACCAAGGTAAACCAAAGTTAATCGTGGTCAATTATAGTCCACTATGTTCAACGATAGACAACTTTGGTCAATCATAATAAAACCAAAGACAACCATGGTAAACTAAAGACAGTCATAGTATAACATCGTCAACCATAATCATCCACTACCAACCATAGTCAACATCATTTACGATAGTCTACATGGTCACCCATGGTCAACCATAATCACCATAGTAAAACATGGTCAAGCAAATTCAACCATGTCTAATAATAGTTCAACATAGTCAACCATGGTCAACCAAAATCAACCATAGTTGACCAAAGTCAATCATAGTCACATATAAGAAACCATGTCTAAGAAAAGTCAACAATGTTTAGCCATCATCAAACATAACCAACCATGGTCAACAAATCCCTTCAAACATGGTCAGTCTAGTAGTTAAACACATTAACACATAGTCTACCATTGATCAATGTAAAAAATTATTTATGACCATCACAAAGTGACACCACAATTGATCAATAACATTATGTGCCATAACCATTCATTATCGGAGGAAGTAGACAAAATACAACCAACATGAACACTAGAATGTATGTGTGTGTATATATAAGTAAATTTTATGTTATTTTCAATACACTTTTATTACTATATTGTTATAATCAAACCTTAACTTTTATTACTATTAATTATATTTTATATTTAAAATAATAAATATATACAATTTGCTACATTTCTTC